>LYUA01001189.1:230483-243161 GCA_002093875.1 Calopteryx splendens | reverse complement strand
ACTGATAAGTGTTTTTATAGTGTCAAAGAATATTTGAGGTCAAATTTTTAATATTTTCTTTTTTATGCAAACTTTTTATTATTACTTGTATTGTACATATTTGACATGTCCTATACACTTATCAGTACTATTACTGTGCACTGTGTCTCTTGGATGAATAAAAATTATGATTATGATTACTCGTAGCATTGGCTATCTACCAAGCACTGGAACCTCCCCCTGTCCAATCAAGTGTTATACTTGATACTCACTGTTGGCATTACTCACATCTAGTCTGTCCACTGGTTCTGCACTAGTGATAGTTTCATTTAGGTTAATTACCTGCCCATCTTTGGAACATTCTTTCACTCTGTGCCGTGACATATATGCTGGATAGTCATAACTGTTCAGCATTGCTCAAAAAATTCTTTTTAAAATGGCAAAATATTGCAAATTTATCTCTCCTATAGCATGGAAATTTAATATTGCATTCAGCAAAAAATTTTAACTAGTTGACTTCAAAAATGTAACGCTTTAAAGTCAAAGACAATTTATAATTTTGGCCCACCCTAATGTGAGATTTAGGACTCGTAAGTTTTGTGACGTCATGCAATTGCATTCCAATTGTGGAATTGACTCATATGGTTATTAATTTAATGATGGCACGACTTTTAAAACAAGGATCAATCGCCAACAAAATGCAATTTAAAAAGCAATGGCCATCACCAGCATTTCAATCCAAAGATTGGTTTGCAAATCCAGCCTTCCATTTCGTCCCTTCATCCAACTCCCTCGTACACCCTGGAAGATCCCCACTTTCTTCCCTCTGTCCCCCCTTTGCCCAGGGCATGCGCCACTGCCTTTTTGCGTGTGTCAATGCTCTCAAGTTGCGCGCGTGTGTGTGTTCCAGGGTGCAGTCGTTGGAGCACGAGCTGTACAGCATGCGCCGCCGGGAGAGCGAGGAGACGGCCACGCTCGCCAAGTCAATCGAGCAAGTGGAGGACAACCTCAAGCGCACCACGGTGAGCCCCAAAGGGCAAACAATGGTGCCCCCCCCCTTTATATTTGAAGGGGGCAAGAGGAGTCGTCTTCTGACTGACTGAGTGAATGGGACGACTAATGCATGTAGCATGCTGACATGGCGGAAATATATCCCACTCTGGTGTAGTCAGTTTTTTCCATCAGGCACTGGAATTTGTGTGTGGAGTGTGGCTCAGTAAATATGCATATATTATGCAACGTCTGCATTGACACTTCCCCTGCCAATTAAATTCTTTCTTTTGTCCCTATTGGTCGAAGTCAAAATCAGTCAATTTTCTCTTTCTTTAACAAGCATGTTTAGTGATATTTTAAAAACTAATATGTATTCATTTTTATTGTTTTTATTTCTATGATTCGGTTATCATTTAACATCAATGCATTAAAAACATAAATAACACATGCATTCATTAGTAAACATATACTAAAAAAATTTAAGATGGAAATAAATTTTGTCAGGGCTCACGCGGCTTTCGAGTGGATCAGGAAAAAGGCGATGTTTGGGACTTCCTAGACAGACACGAGTGAAAAGGGTTCAATCAATGAGTCTGTATCTCTTGGTATTCTCACAATGCCCCACAAAAATCATCTCACAGCTCTTTGAATCCAATCTTCTTTGGCATTCCTTAGAGACGTGCATAAAGGCCTTGTAACCAAATACCCTCAAGTGGCCAAGGTCCACCTTCCCACCTATCCACGCTTCCTTTGGAGTAACATTTGCCACTGCCTTCGTTGGTGAATGATTCTTCGAATAGATGGCTGTATTCACTGCTTCAGCCCAGTACCTTTTACTTTTACTTAATCCAGGCTCTGGGAGCATAGTTCTAGCCTTCTCTATGATGGTCCTATTTGCTTGTTCCACCATCCCATTTAATCTGGAGTATATTCCACCATTAACTGATGTAGGATGCCCTCTGCCTTGAGAAAACTCTGAAAAGCACCATTGACGTACTCCTTCCATTATCAGAGCAAAATATTTTGATTTTCATATCAGTTTCTTTCTCAACCATTGCCTTTAATTCCTGAAACTTTGACATTACCTCACTGGATTTTCCATTGGTCTTCCACCATCCAATGAAGCTTCACTCATGTGCCTGCACGAATGGAACGAATGGATGACCCCCCCAATTTTCCTTGTGCTCGCTTGGCCGCCGTAATTTTACTAAAAGCTTGCCTTGTTTGTTTCCCCTTCACACAAGAAATACAAGATTTGTCATCTCCCCTAACAAAAGAAATAACTGTTGACATGTCGTTTTTCAGCAATCTCAGGCAATATCTACTCAAGTGCCCCAGCCTCCTGTGCCACAATTTGAGGCATCTTTCGTTAATGCTATGTTGGCTCTCTGGCTTAGCATCACGCCTGGAAATGCCTCCAACCTCTGTTGCAGTTACTTTTTCATCACCCTGTATTTTACAGTCACTGTTATGATAAACCTGACAACCTGATGCATTAAAAACAACAACCATACCCTTTTGGGCCATAGATAACAAACAGATAACAAATTACTTGATAGATTGGGGACATGAACAACACTTTTAATCAATTTTTCACCATCCTTATCATTAACGCTAGTCTTAACATCACCAACACCATTACTATGGAGCTTTTCATTATTGGCGCAGAGAATTTCATTGTCTCCATTATTGCTCTCCACCAATTCCTTGCAATTTCTCATATGGTTGGTGGCTCCAGCGTCTACATACCAACTACCAGCATTCACATTAGCTGGAAATGCGGTAAACAATTATGAACTTTTTCCCTTGGAGCTAGTTTTAAACTGTTTCCTTGGACAGTCCTTGGGCCTTGTGGCCTATTTCATTGCACTCAAAGCACTTAAAACCATTATAAAGGCTCTTCTTGAACTTATTGCTACCTGCTGCGCCATGGCTTTCCTGCCCTTGGTGATAGACAACAATGTCACATCCCTGGAGTGTTGTTTGTCCACTGTGGGCCGCTTGACATCCTCTTGCAGCAGTATCCCTTCGACAAAGTCGCTGCTTATCTGCACTCCAGAACTCTCCAATTCCATTACCATCGGGTCGTAATCTGATGGCAGACTACTCAGCATGATGACCCCAACCAATTCGTCATCAATGAAAGGACACATCACCACCGGTTGCGTAAATAACTTAAATCTCCATTAAATAAGATTCCATGCTTTCATAGTGGTCCAATCTTAGCCCGAACAGTCTCCTCAGCAATCCAAGCTGTCTTGTCTGCCCCTTGTCCTCGTATGCTGCTTTGAAGCTATCTCGTGCTTCCTTTGATGTTTTTGATGACTGTGCATGAATTAAGTAATGTGGCATGATGATCATGAAGCCAATTTCTGCTCTTGCCCTCTGGTCTTTCTTGCTCTCACTCGAGGGAACACTCGTCAATTTCACACTACGCCATAGATGAAGTAAAGTTCCATCAGAAACTTCCAATTGTTATATTAGCTCTTACCCTCAAGTTTTAATTACCGGCAGGGTATCTTGAGGTTAAATTTTGTGACTATATGTTTTGTTCCAGGCGGCAGGTTGTTGAGGGCTGTACAAATTAATTAACTTTTTTCACATTAACAATATAGTCAGAACAATCTTCCTTGTATTATTATTTAGCTGCATCATCATTTACCTGTAGTGTCTCACCAAATTTTTAAAAATCTTTTTATTCCCTCTTTTTTAACTTTGTTAAAATCTTCACTTCTTTCTTTTCAGCTGTGCATAATTTTTTGTGGGAATTTTAATTTCCTCAACATGATTTGAATTAATTTTTTCAATCAATCATCAATGATTTCAATATTCAACCACAGGTGGAAAATATCTTTTCTGAATAAATATTATCTACCCATTTAAAAATTGCATGCATTGGTCATTGGTTTAATTCCAATTTCACGATACCGCTCCTCAGTCTTCGCTAATTTTTAATGCATCTTCCATAGTGAGTACTCATGCTTCTGTGTGTGCTTGCATATTATAAGTTATGCATTTGTATTTTTCCAGAGGAGGGCAGTCAGTGCAGAAACCACTGTCTCCAAGCTGAAACAAGAGATGAAGGCAGTCATGGTGAGTGTGGATACCATTGTCCTAGCCACCACCCTGCTAGGAAGAACTATTGCCTTCTGTGTGTGAATGAATCATTATTATAGTGCTAACTATGAGCACTACATGCAGTTGGACATTCCGATTGAAATCATTGATTTTTATGAAATTGGAGGGACACCATTTTTTCTTATTCCCCTGAACTCTGAAAAGAACACCGATCAAAATATATTTTGATCATTGAAAGTTATCCTTATGAAACTTAATCAATTATCAGTACATAAACATTATACTTATAGTTATTGAGTTAGTTAATCTATTTTAGGAATTTTAAGATAGTACAATAAGTGGTAATTGACTGCAGGGGCATTGAAAATAAGTTCCTTTCAAGGATGATTTTTTATCTTTTAAAACATTTATTTTGGTAAAGAAAATGAAAACAACAAAAGTAAAACTCATATTCTGTTGCTGGTAGTGCATTTGTGGAAATAGGTGTTAATTTTCATTAGTACCTGTGATTTATTAATCACCGAAACCTAGAACTCTTGGATTCAAAGAACAGTCATTGAGATATAATCCGATGCTCTTACAGATGTCTTGTGTTAACCCTATGTGTATAAATTTCCACCAAAAACTGACTGTGGCATCAGAGACATTTTCCAATGAAGTAGACCCTTGGCATTACTCTGTTCATGATTGTTAAACTAAATGTGAAGTGGGCCTTTTGAATGAAAATATTACCATATTACTGTAGTTGATGGTATGTATGTACTACTATGGTTGGTGTCATATTACTAATTTCTCCACAATAGGTACACCAAGAAATGGAAGTAACTTCAGTCAATAGGTTCCAAATTCAATCATTAAAAAGGTACCAAACGATTTTTTCACAGGTACTTCTGAATTTATGACAATTAAATCCCAATTCTAATGATTGATATTGCTTAATTTTTTAGCGAGTTTTTCTTTCATTTGGGCATGCCTTCAAACTGAAAACAAATTTCACTACATTTTTGTAATTTAATTTTGCCTTAAGTCAAGTGCTTAAACAAGAAGAGTCTTTTGTGAGATATGATAGCATATTTTCCATTTTTTAAATTTTAATTCCACAAAAATGAAGGTGATGTGCTTTTTAGTTCAAATTTTAAATTAAAAACTTTCCTGCTTTTATTTTCCGATTATGAGTGGCCTCGAAGCTAAACTTTTCAGGTATCATTTTGCATAAATTCATTCCTAAAAAGTTGTTAATACTTTTAATGGTCCATGCACAATTCATTTTCTGACCCAGGTTTTGGCACAATAAGTATTCTGGAGCATAATTCTCACCTTGACTTATTGGTAGGAAGAAGTGGAAGGTTTTGTTGATCTTTTCTTAAAGAAGTTGTACTACATAGAAGTGTGCGCATGTTGGTTCTTGTTTTTGTAGTAGTATATCATATTGTAGCTGAATATGGGTTGTTGAAGTGTCCACCTTGATCTTCACTAGAGCTTTTTGACACCAGAATGCAAAATAAAGTACCCTCTTTAGTAGCAACACTAATTTCTCTTTCTGTGACAATTATCTCCCACAATGCCATGGGATATATCACACTATCTCTGGTGTTCTTGTCCAAATGCAAGTATGTACCACAGTGAGAAAATGACAGAAGGGACTGGGAGATACAGTTGTATTGTACCCTAAGTATTATTTTAATTGAGTACATATACAGTTGTATTTGTACCCTAAGTATTATTTTAATTGAGTACATATATTTACACCTCCAGCAGCTAGATTTGGGAAAGTTCTTGTATCGAATTATTACTTGAGCAGGCAAATGCAGAGAGTACATTTAACCCTTAAATTATTGGGAATCTTTGCATTGTGTTCTCTATGATTTGTTTGTCTAAACGCCCAAATAATCCTCTTTTCCAATTGAAGTTCAAAAAGCAGTGTGCAGGGACTCCCAAAGTAGTCGGACAAGTGTTGACCACTCTGCTTCAAGTGGGCCTTCCTGATTTCAATCCGAGTTGCTGGAGCACCCCTCCCCTGAGCAGAGCATGCACAATCGCAAACTTAAATCTTAATTTAGAGTGAGCGTTTCCTTTGCCCCATTCATGATCCTCTGACCCAGCGGTTGTAATTCTTCCCCGTTGTCAGGAGGGAGTAGTTGCTTCAAATTTTAAAACATAATGATAGCATCAAATAGAAGTGGCATCAAATATACAGGATGTCTACCAACTGGGAAATCTTGGGAAACGGCAGGAAGTTCGTTTGCCTGGGAAAAGGCCAAGAGGAGGTTGGGAGTTAAAAAAAACAATCGGGGAAAGGTTTTACTTTCGATTGAAAATGCAACATTCGAGAATTAATTGCGTTTCTGATGTTTTAAATTTTCAAATCTCGTGACATTTATCGCAGGAAGTATGAAAAGAAAATATGTATTTCTCTTTTTGGAGCTAGCATGTTATTTTTCTGGTAAACTAAGACCGACGTGCCAACAATTTCTAGACTTGCCATTGACAGTTGCAGACTTGTGAAAACTTCTGCTACAGAGAGTGGAGGCAGGTGGGATAGCCAGTTGAAAACCAAGCAACCTCATGAACAGCTAAATTGTAGCTGTCTGTATTGAGATAACATGGTCATGGTGTTTTCAATGTTTTTTATGCACCTCACATTGAGTCACATTTCAAAAAGTAATTTATTAAGATAATAAGTGCGACTGTGAAAAAATATAACATTTGACATGTTTGAAATTCAATTATGGAGCTTATGGAACGGCCACCACTATACTTCAGTTGCAAACAGTGAAACATGCCATGGAAAACAGCTAATAATAGGAGATTTAAGAGCCTGAGACAATTTTAAAGAGTTAAGAGATTCAGGGGACACTAGTTCAGAATAGATCAGTAGATTTTGAATGAATGAATTGTTGACGAGTAATTTTTCATTTCTCTCTGCCATTCTTAAATTTATTGAATCAATTATATTTTTGATTTAGAATAAATGCGTATTGCTCTTGAAAATTAACTCTTATTCAACACGAACTCTGCACATTGTGCATTAAAACCACTAAATTACCTTTCATGCACCGAATTTAGTCTTTCACAAGTTAGTTGACAAAATTTTCAATATTTGCATCTTGATACCTATCTACTTCCCATTACTCAATTCTCAGCTTTAGCAGTTGCATAACTAAAGTGTAGATTGTTTTTTGTAGTACTTAGTGAAAATACCCACTCCTGTAGTACATGAAAGGAATGGGCAGAAAACTTCAAAATGTTTTAGTGGCTTCTGTTGAAAATAAGCATCGATCCCATGAGATGAATACAATGGAGGAGGATGCAATGGAGTCGTCCGTTGGGTGTGCTGGAGCCTCTAGCTGCTCTAATCGGACTTCATTAATTCGCAGCCCTTAAGCTGGTCAATTGCAAAGGAAAAGAGCAAAATGAAAGGCCATGTAAGAAACGTCAGAAATATCTCATCAAAGATTTTCAACAAGATTTACTTTTTAGAGGGAATGGAAAGATCAATATAATGTGCAAGGAAACACTGTATTTTCCGGCTTTAATGATGTCTTGGTTCCAGTAAACTTAAGTTCCGAAAACTTCCCATCATTCTCCTTCGACTTCACATCTTTATTGTGCATCAATGAAAGTCACATTCGTGCTATATTTGAGTCCTTTTAACTTGAAAAACATAAACGTGTAACAAGGGGCATCATGAAGTTCATGGATTCAGTGAACTTTATGACCACCCCTTGTATTGTGCATCTCCTCAGGCATTTAAACACATAATGAAATTACATGGAACATGCATCCAATATTTCCTTTCCATTTGTGTGTAAGGGAAAATATTATATTGTGAATCGATGCCTGCTTTCTCTTGATTCGAGAACCCTGCCTTGTGCTCAAGAGTGGGTGTAGTGGCGATTGCGAGGGTCGTCTTCTACCTTCCCCATCCCAAATGATTTCCCCCAACCACGGAGACGGAGATCTCCGCAGGGTTCATTTGCCCTCTCACCCCTTAAAAATCCTATAACCTGTATAGCATCATGTATTCAGTGTTCTTCATAGATCTCGAACCAGCAGAGCTGCACTAATATAACTTCTTAGTTTCACCGTAAACAATATAGGGGGGTAATGGTAGGGGTAATATTTATTCCCAAAATATGCGACCAAAGCTAGAGCGCATCCTATATGATATGAAATGCAGTAAATAATTTTTAATTGTATGGTAATTATATTTCTGAAACAGTTAATATATGAAACATTCCTGTGAACCTTTCTGTGAGTAAATACTCATTTATTTCAATTGTGGCATATGATTGTCTTTTTTTCTGCATCTCATCAGGGAATGTGATTGTTGGTTTGGGAAGTTTTTAAATGAGCACTCTAGGGTTTCAGTCACATTACTGCATATATCATAATTGTTAAAGAGTCCAGAGAGAATTACTGTTTACTACAATTAGTACAGTCATCCTCAAACTTCTGTTCCCGAGCTCTGATTCTCTGGGATGTCCAGGAAAGGAATATGGTGTGTTATGTTGGTACTCCAGTCAGGCATTTGAGCTGCAATAATGTTATGCCACTCTTAGAAGTCGTAGAGGAGTTGTCCGGTGCATCAGGACCAGCAGAAATGAAGTCAGGGTAAGAAAGCCATCGCAGGAAGAATGGTGGAAAGAAGATTGTGTTCAGGCATTACTATAAGCTCTCCCACTCAAATCTTTGTTTTCCAACAATGTCTTGTCGTGTCGTGTCCCCTAAAGTGCACTTTATGCTCAGTATTCGTGCTTGGTGCGGAACAGAATGTGTGGACATGGTGGTTGAACAATCTGTACATAATGTATACACTAAGTGTCGACTCCTAATCTCTCAGCAATGTTATTTTTCTGATTAGGTCATTTCAGGAAAAGAAAGAAGAGGGTAATTGGACAGTTCTATTTTTTTCAACTAGCTTATTTTTTTACTGAAGTGGAGATTAATCCTTTTCTTATGTACAACAGACAAAATTTAACTATGATACAATATATGTCTCCAGTATAAGAGATCCAAATTTTATTTCGTTAAATCATAAACTTAACAATGAAAATTCATCTAATGCATTCTATGTCATTTATAATTTATGTAAAGAAAATACTTCTGAACAGTGGTAATAACCACCAAAATACAAAAAGTCACAGCTGAACTTATACACTGTGCCATCTCTGATAGCCCTTGATTTGACAAGCAACATTCAATAGAAATTAACTTCACGAAATTGTCAATACATATTTATATCCTCTAACCTGTTTCTATTTAATCTGAAGGGCACATAAAAAATGAAGTAATTTCTATGATAGTGGGCTAGAACTTAGTAGTTGGATATTTGAGTAACAATATATTTTATTGCTCTGTAATAAATATATAAATCAAAAAATTAATCCCAGCCTCGTAGAGTTTGTCAGATTTAAGTTATGAATCATCGATCACTAACATCTTTCAGCTGAGCCTAATATTACATCAATTTATGAAGTTACTTAAGGAACCACCTGTGGTGGTGGATTACCATTCACTAAGCACGATTGTAGAGGCTTAGGAAATCAAATGCCAGAGTCTTATGTTGAATCCTCGGCTACATTTGGCTTGTGGTGAATAGCAAAAGGATTCAGTTCCATTTACATATTAAATTAAGTTTGCGTGAAGAAAGAGCACCGTATCTGTTTCGTGAAATTAACTGATCAGAAAAAACTTGAAAGTCTAGAACTCAAGAGGTTGTTTAACCACAATACAGTGACCATTTAACCACCATGGCCACATACCAAGAGTAAACCTTGGGCATAAGAGACCAAAGATTTGGACATGATGGATGTGCCTAAGATGATATCAGAAGAAAGGCATTCAGCCAGTGCAGCCTGGTAGACATTGAACGTGAGCTGCTCCCTCCCGACATTGCGAGGGCCTTCTTCCGTCCTATGCATTTGGCTTCATTTTGGCTGGTTCATTCATTCATCGCCTCTCCAACTTCCCAGGGGGGTTTTAGAGAATGGATCAGCAGGTAGCCTCCAGAGCTAGTGGCGTCGATCAGTATATTTTCAAACTGTAATAAACAACTCCTCAAACAGTTACGTTCTCCAATTGGGCAAATAAAGCCAAGTCACTCATGCTGTGCAATATGGTGTCACAATACAGATTCAGGTGTGACGTGGCGTAAACATTCCATATTAGTAAAAATGAAAAACATTAGCATGAGGGAAATTTTTGCCATTTTTACTGTTATGCATATGGTGTCATTTAAAGAGAGGCAATTAATGCTGACCCATAGGCCCTTGCCCTGGGTCCATTCAATAAACCCACTCTTCATCCCTGTTACCACCTCGTGTGGTTCTTACCCCTGGGGTGGGTAGTTGTTGTTCAAGCCTCTCTGCCTCTTCACCCCTCATAGGAATGCGGGGCTCTTTGGGGTGATTTTATTAAACTTGAGACAGTCTCCTAAGTAAACTCGAAAAAAATACACACAAAGGTGCTCTCAAGCTCCTTTTAATTGGGTCCTGTAATGGTATCATTTGCTGACATTTCCTTTGAGCCCTTGAAGTGGAACTAATTGCTGGGCAACCACCAGCCAAAAATCAAGTTTCCATTGGCGTCTCAAGTGGCCACAGCGAAGGGGAAATTTAAATTGATTTTATCGGAGGTATGTTTGTTTCTGGAAAAAGGTGTCTGTCAGAAGAGTGGGGGGGTGAGCCTGAGCCTGTGGGCAGGTTTTTATTCATCTCTCCTTTTAAACTGTTCCCTATCATTATTGGCAAAGTAAAAAAAAATGCTTCACTTTTAAGTTCTATGTGAGGGAACTCTGTCTCTCTCTCTTTTCCACTTGTCTCCTCCCTCTTCCTCCTGCCCACTCCCTTCACCTTTGCCTCGCATTCATGCATTCGATTCCATGCCCATGTGATCAACCCAGGGTGTGACACATTTCTTCCATCCTTGTCAACCACCCGTGCATTCGGTCCACTCTCATTCATTCATTCACCCCCACTCTCTCCTTTTATGTCGCCCTATCTCTCTCCGTCCTATTTTCACCTTGAATACTCGAGGCCCACTGCATTCAGTTGACATTGCTGCTTATCTATAAGCATCCAGAGTTTTGCTTTCACACAATGATGTGGGGAGGCATCTTTTATTTGTCTATGAAGTGTGTAAGTAATTAATCTGAGTCTTTGGAGCCTCATTTCATTTTGTTTTTATTCATGTTTTGTTTTTTGTGATCCGAGTAATGAGTTCTTTGTTTTCAATGAGTATCATTCAGCAAAAAAACTTGGCTCTACTTATAGATATGCTCTTCTTTCACTTATGTTGATTGGATTTGTGCTAGAGACTCAAACTATTTACTGATCATTATAATATTTTAGTGCATACACAATTTTGGGGGTCATGTAACCGATGGAACTGCACAATGTGTTTGATGCAGGTGGAGGTGAGTGAGTTAAGGCGTGAAAATGATCGCTTGCAAGGTTGCTTCAGGGGGGGTGGCAAGAAGGGGGATGACCCCTCAGTGCCAGGGGTGGCCACCCGACAGCCCAGAGCGGAGGAACAAGTGCCCCAGCAGGTTGCCGGGGAGATACTGGCAGCGGCAAACTCGGCTGAGCACTCTCTCAGGTGAGTAGAGGTGGCCATTTGCCATCACCCCAACCACACTAATGCAACAATTATTGTATGTCTCCATGAGTGTGTGCACAGCAAATAATATCAACAAAAGTCTGACGGTCAAGGTAGGTTTCTGATGGACCCAGGGGGCTAAGCACTGCTTACGTACCTGTCTAATATTTTCTTAACATCATTGCTTAACATCCCTGCCATCACCTTCCTCTTTCCTTCTTTTCCTTATGCAATTCTTTTTACATCCTTGCCACTTTTCCCATCTTCATCTAATACACTTTGTAAATATGTGTACTGTCTAGTGGCTCTAGTTTCTCCCCTCCAGCTTTGATGGCTAACTTAGTCTTCATATTGCTTGAGAACCAAATTACCTTCATTTTGTTTTCATCGACTTTCATCTCATGTGAGGCAGTGGCTTTTAAAATGTTAACAATTGGCCAAGAGCAGAGGGGTCAGTTGTGTTGTGGAAAGTGAGCTGAATCCTTCTAGTTGAGAAATATTAGTAGAGAAATAAAATTAGGTAGTCTCACTGGAAATAAGTAAGATGGCAATGGACATTGTGTAGTCATCTCTAGGGGACAGTATAACCAGATTTGAGCTCTTTTACCCCTGTAAAACATTAAGAAATACTTTTGTTTTTTAATAAATTTCTTCAGGTTTCACTTCATCTAAGTTTTGAATATCCATTGAAAAAGAACAATCATACTATTTCTCAGAAAATTTAATGGTACAACCTAATCATTTTTGTACCTAATTATGCCATAGAAGATGAAACCATTGAATTTTCCAGTGCCAAAAAAGTTATTCCATTAAAATTTCTAATTGGAGCCATTTTTTTCAAAAGGTAATAATTATTATACAGATAATCATGGACAATAAGTGCATATTCTCTATGAAAACTTCCACATTCACCCTTCAAGCGAGGAGGAGATTTAAAGGAATCCCATCTTGTAGGTCGGACGAGATTTAAATGGACTAGCCGGTTTTCGCATATGGCTGGTAAATAATTCATAACTTTAAAACTAATCA
>LYUA01001189.1:117920-130224 GCA_002093875.1 Calopteryx splendens | reverse complement strand
TCTCCATGTAACTATGTAATTATATATACATATATATATACATATATGCATATATATATAATATATATATATATATGAAAAAATGTTCACCGATATGAATAAAACACTTATTTGAAGACTAAGACAGTCACAAAAAATGGGCAAATAAAAGAATACTCATAATTGTTGAAAATATTTGGGTGGCACCACCACCTTCGTCAGCTATAGAATAAGTGAATATATTTATGTGTGTGTGTGTATCGATGCAATGAGCTGTGAGAATGAAAATATGCAAGCTAATTCAAGTAGTGCAATTGTAGTAGAAATAAGTAACTGGTTACAATTTAAATAAACATTTAGGAGGGTATTAAACGAATTTTTTAAGAGAACCTAATCTTTTGCGTCAGTACATACTCTCCTAAATGTTAACCTGAATATTGACTATTTATTTCTACGATTTGACTGCAATTACGCATTTTGCAAGTTGACAATCTCGTCCATAACATTGATCAATATATCGCCACGCGATACACGCTAGAGGGTTAAATTTATGGGGGTCTATTGCCAAGGGGTTGAAATGTCGCGGGGCTGTAATGGGCGTGCGAATTCGCCGGGACTAGTCTGACTCGGGCCGTGGTGTCGTGAAACCGTAAGAATAGAACAAGTGTTACGAAGTGACCACAAAGCCGCGTTGGAGAGCTTTAACACAATATTAACAGTAATTAAACATGCAAACCTCTTGATACTGAAACTGAATGTTGGAAATTGTCGAAAATATATGAATATAATTAAGTAAACTTGGCTCGTGATCATTTCTACAACGTCCCTCATTTACATTAATATAATTGAATCAAAAGCGACTTTAAAAGTCTAATAGCGACTTTATATTATTCGTCAATCACCGAATTCATCATCAAATATAAATAAAACTCTAATGCCCTTTCCAGCTATTGCCTCAATAATATATCACGGTATCACAAGTGGCGAGCTCAGCTCAACCTGAAAAGATGCGCAGTAGAGCATTTTTGAGAAGAGAAATCCCATCACGTTTACACCTACAACTTCGCAGGGGTCGATACAAGCGCGGCGAATCAAGTGAAATTCTCGAGAGCCACATAAATATATCGGACCTAGTGTGCAAGTTATAGAGAGTAGCAGAGCAAGCAGAGCAGAGAGTAGCAGAGCAGAGCAAGTTATAGAGAGTAGCAGAGCCGCGTTAAAAAAACACTTGTTATCATAAAACAATGTGCGGAAATATTCGATTGAGAAATCAAGGAGAGGCGTTATTTCGCGTTAGTTTGATCTAATCTTGGATAGAGCATTTTGGGATCCAGCGCAGAAAGAATTGATTTAGGAACTAATCTATATGGGGGAGGAAAGCTGCCTTATTCGTTAAAAATTGTGACGAATAGGCAGAGAGCGTGACACGATTATTGGAATACGTAGGGTAGGAACTGCTAGGAACGCGAAATACTTAATGAATTGGAATGAAAAACACACAATGAGAGAATTTATACTGGCACCGAGGGAAATATTATAGCAAGGAATTTCATCTTAATAGAAGATCAAAATGAGAAGATTTGGGAAGTTATGCATAGAAATCGATAAAGTTAACCCTTTATCGACTTATCGACAATATACCCAAAATACTCGAAAATATTGTATTTTCCTATGTATGCCTTCTCAAATATGACATGCTTACAACATTTCCTGGTGAAGTCGAGAGTTCCCCTAATGATTGGTTACCCGACCCCCCCTGCCAGTGGGGACGCAATATTCCACTTTGATTCTCTCCTCGGGTAAATTCCACTTGGAATTCTGTCACTTTTTCTTCCTCCATTGTTTTCAAACTTCAATTTTCTGCCTCTGCCGCATCCCTTGTATCGTACCCTCAGAGGGATAGGCATTCTTATATGCCTCATCATTATTTGAACTAGGTAATTCAATATTTTAAAAAAATCTAAATTTATCGTTTATCACTCGCATATATTTAACAACCGTTTTACTTTTGGAACGAAAGATAAAAAAATCTATTTTATGCCAGGGGGTCGGAAACTTTTTCTGACTGTAGAATATACTGTAGTATAGACCGTAGAATCTGCTATTATAGAATATTGCGGATGGATATTAGTTGCTTTAAGTAAATTTCACAAAATATATAGATGCTAGTTACATTATAATTTCAGAAAAACAATTTTAGAATTGTCACAGTCCCAAAAGACGCCCGTAAACATTCTCGGCATTTAAACGATAAATTCTCGGCGAAAAAGATCCTCAGGGGGAGAGGCATATTATTGTAGGTAGACCGAAATCTTATCACTTGAGATTATTTGATTGAAAATAAAGATGAGTATATCAGTCAAGATAGACTGCATTACATGCGTGACTACAGACTCTTCTCGCAGTTACCTTTTGGGTTAGGAAAACTAGATTGCTACTTTGACATAAGAATTGACAAAGGTTTTGAGATACTAGAATAGGAAATTGCACTTTGGCGCATACGGTCCTAGACACACTGCGCCCAGTCGCGAACGTAGTCTTGCTTCCGCCGTCCTCGAGCTACTGGGGCCGTAATAGACCCCCAGCTCCGCTTCCGCGTGAGCTCATCTGATAACCAGAGCTGCCACACTAGATATTTTACTCCCACACTTGCGATAAGGGACGAGCGCATGTTCCCGATCTCGGTGCAGCTGCGGCACCGGAAGACAGAAAATGTCGGTGACACCCCCCACAATTAATTCTATGACCACGTGCTCGAGTTTCAACTGCGCACTCGTCTCTGTCGTCAAGGCGAAGCACATGTCAGATGAAGATGTGGAGTTACTTAATGCGGATTCGGGATCTCTAAGTGAAGTCCAATTTTCGAAAACAATGTCGCCGTCTATGGATTCAATCTTCGTTGTTTCTGATCTCTTGTGCACCATCGCCAGAACTAGGTCTCAGGGAGGAAAGTATACAAAAGAATGCGAATGAGAGCATTGATTTACTTTGGCCATCTCACTAATTCTTTCCGATATGCCTTCAAAAACGAAATAATAAGTCACTCATAACACTTCCCTATAATTTTGGATGGCCAATTTCGTTGTCAAATTCGGTCATGCTCGGTCTAATAAACTGATGCAATCAATTTTATATTTCCGCGAAGGAATTATCGGAGAAATAATCGAAGTATCAATAAAAAATACTGGCATGATCTACATTGGTTTATTCAGTTTAAAATGCTTCACCTCCCTCCCCCTTTTTGATTTTATCATATAACAATAATAATAGCTTTATTAAGAGCAAGCAGACACTGCACAGTAATCTACATACAAGGCATGTGCATATGGCACGTCAATGAAAAAAAAATTACAAAAAATGCATACATAATTAAAATTCCCGACTAAGATATTCGTTAACACCATAAAAACACTTTTCTTGGTCCTTACTTTTCTGTCGAGAAAATTTATTCTAAAATTTACTTCTTACACTAGGGAAAGTGGTCATTATGAATTTTTGGAGTGCGAAATTCCAATGTCAGAGGTTTTGGGTCAATCGATTTCATTCTTTACGTTATGCTTTTATGGAAATCTATCGTTTCTCTAAGCGGGACGAACATCACAGCCTAATTCACGTTCGAAGAAAGGGTTTATTTTTGCCAATTACTTAATACACACCCCAATTGTCATTGGACTAACTTTACACTTCATTATCCCTTCAAATTATTGAATGCTGAAATGATTACGTTCAATAATCTGTATCTTACAATTCCAATAATGCCACATGTATTTTCTCAGGGGTGGAATATTTAAAATATAAAGTAGACTATTATATCTTTATAAATTTTTAAATAACCTGGAAAAAATATTTCTAAACTACACATTATTTAGAAGAAGTAAAGATATTATAGGTAGAGTAGTGGACAACGTTACGTGAATAAGCTTTAATTTAAGGAGGCATTTACATATTATATCACAGGAATTGCCGTATCAATGAATGAAACTTATAAAACTTTTGATAAAATATATTTTTAATGAATGTAAAGTTATGACCTAAGAATCTGTTGAAGGCAATGGATCTGGTAAATAATGAACATCTTTGTACAATTACTTATCTTTACGACTTACTTTGCGAGTATGAGATGAAATAATTACATTGGGTAATTACTCGGAAAGCATTTGTTTATTTTGTTTCAGAAAATCAAAAATTCTATGGAAATAATTACCTGACATCAACGTCATGAACAATAATGAATTCTTTAGTTTTCCGGATATCCTCGTTGGGGTGACGATATTTGGGATAATTAGGCAAATGTATTAGAATTGGAAGAAGATAGTAAAATGGTGGTATTACTGTGCATTCGTAGGTTCCCTTCTGGGTAATGGATTAAAATGAAAAGTATTTGAGTGAGATTTGGGTTGATTGCCGATCATTACCTCATTTAATGCAATCTTTTGCGGTAACAAGTAAGATTTTTTTTCACAATGTGGACACACCCAGTAAACGCGTTAATAATAGAGCGCGAAAAACGTTCGCATAACTAACGTAACTAACAATTTAATTTAAAACCATTTAAAATTTAAAATTCTACCAATTTAAAACCAACCATGAGCTTAGTCATCGACAATAGACTCCATAGGCATTATGCAGTTTGACAAATGATAACTGTACAGGCAGAAGAGATACCTTTTTTGATCAGCTTCTTTCAATTAAAATACATTTCAAATGTGAATCCTCTTAATTTCGGTGAGTATACAAGCGTAAACTCCAGTTAGCAAGACGACGCGACGGCTTAGTACTGCGCTGAGGACAATCGATCGGCGAGTTTCGATTCACTGTTCGGAAGTAGTGATTCGAGTAGGTACCTGCTCGAAGCCAATTGCCACTGTCAGGTGCTTATTAACATCGATCATTGGAGGCCACTAATTAATACAAATTGTTCTCAAGGCCTGACCACAAGAAGCCGCAGCACCGAGGGTCGATCAAGCTCTAGTTAAAGAGTATGATTACCTCTGGCACACTCACAGCTCAAGAAACAAGCGGCCGAACATTTGCCATGGTGACGCAAGTCCGATGGATTAGGGCCAAGAATGAGCTATTTTTGCGTCAGTTTCAAGTGCAGCGGCTGGATCTAAGGAGTTATCGCTTTCGTTCGTGAGTTATAAACAAGTGAAAGCCATCGATTGGATAAGTATTAAAACGAGGTAATTGAAGCGGATACACAAAGATGTATTTCTGAAGGGTATTATACTGAAAGCACTTTGCTGCAGTAAGAAAAAGACTGTTGCTCGTGCTCTGGGGGTCAATTTGGCTGAAAGTCTACTTGTCAGCGTTTAATTAACTCGCCGTTCGACTCAAAGTGACGATTTCGAATCCTGACCCCACAGATGGTGCACGTGATCTCACTACTTGATTTAGACGGGGTGAAATCATCAGGATACTTAAAAATCCTCAATATCTTCATTGGCGAACCTGAGCTTAGTCATCTGGGATGAAGACCAACCCTCTTCAATTCCTCTAAAATGGGTAGGTATAGTTAGTAATATTATGAAGGTGGAAGTGCCTTCGAACGAGGTTTCTTACTGCTTGAATATTAAGGGACACAAGAAATATTCTCTTGAAAGAAATGAATGTTAGAAGAGAGACAAAGACTACTATGAAGACAAACTACCAATACTCTGTTTTTTTAGCTTCCCGCCAAATAGTTTATCGTCCGCCGACGCTTACTTAGATTCTACGTCCAACCCGCTTCGTGCTTCTAACGACATACACGGCTGGAGGGGGGGGGGGTTGGCTGTGTTGCGTCACCAAGACGGAAGCCATCGTAAGGGTGAGGAAACGAGAGGGTCCGTTTTCACTTGCATCTCCGCCAAGGACTGCGGTCGCATCCCTCTCCTCCTCCAAGCGGATGCAGACGATGAGATTTTATTTTATCAGCGGCGCGGACCTAGAATACTTTTGGGGGGAAATCGGAACGGAGAGTGTGATCTCGAGCCAAAATATTTGTCCGAAAGTCTGTGATTTCTTATTAAAAAAAATTAAAACACAAATACATTGTTACGCCTAGATCTGCCGCTGATTACTCACGAGGAAGGAAAACGAAGGGGACGATGCACATAGTGAGGGTTTAAACTGATTCCCGCGAGTTCACTTTGGATCCCGCGTTTCGGATTAAAAAAACGGCATGGGTACGCGAAAACACGGGAAAAGTGTCCCTGGGTCCCTGAGTGACAACTAAAATATTGATTTACGTGAAAAACTTAAAGAGCATGAGCATGAAGACGCTCTCGACGAGTCATTTTGCTTGACCCGGAAATTGACGCGAGGACAGGGAAGGAGCTTCCATTTCCCCCGCTTGGATCCACCTGATAAATTATGCATAATCTCGTTTGACTTCTACCATAATCTAGTCGGCAGGAGAATAATAGTGTCTCATTATACATCATATTCGTTCTAAATCGAATAGTTCCAAGGTAGTATAATAAGTTATGAAGCATCAATTTTTAAGATACACTTTTTTAAGTACTCACGTCCATTTTTCAAGAGCCTCTTGTACGAAAGTGTTTCCTGACATAGAAATATCAACCGGATTGATTGGATTCAAAGTTATACGATTGATATGATTTTTATTATTACAACACATTTATACGTAGGTATGATAAATTTTGACTGACGCATTACTTCTTACTCCAATATCCAACTTTTGACCACGATAAAGTCTTTTATCCGTTTAGGAAAATTATACGATAAGGCAGCGCAAAGACGGGACGGTTTTGAAAAAAAGCTTTCGAGAGACAGACTTCGACTCTGATGCACTTCACCGGACGCGGCCATGGAGGCGGCTAATCTCCAACCGCCTCGCTATCTGCTCTCGTGGGTCTTTTGTTTCGCTTAAAGTGGGGGAAGGGAACAGAGGGACGGCGGGAGAGAGAGAGTGGACGTTGTGCAAATCACAGGAAGGGGCCATCACTGGCTGCAAACTGGCCGGCGGTCAAATTTTTGTAGTCACTGTGGAGTTGGAACGCTCGTCTGTCAGGTCAAATAGACTTAAGCTATCTACGGTCCGTGTTTTCCTTTCTCCCTAATTTGCTTTGGTACGTCATTCGGGTTTCACTACCGACCCTCGCGGAAGGAAAACGAATAGGACCATGTACATAATGGGTTCGAAGCATTTCTTTTAAACCTATCACCGCGATTCCACATCGCCTCCCCCGCGTTTCGAATTAAAAAAAAAACGGGATAGGTTACTGGAAAATATGAGAAAAATTGTCTCTGGGTCCCTGCTTGCTAACTAAAATATAACGTTACATGAATATTAAAATGCATTCAATTCAATGGCGGTCCGAATCGAACCGAACCCGCACGGATTTCACAAGGACGAAGCGTAGGAATGGCAGTAGTAAAAGGGATTGGACCTCTAAAGGTGACCAAATATAGGTTTGCGGCCGAATCATGTCGCACTGTAAACAGCGCTCTGATTTTATTTATCAAAAGTTTTCGGGAACAATACGGCAGCGGCGATTGAAGAAAACTCGAACTCGCAACCTTCCCGTGAGCCTACGTACGACCTCTTTACTCGAACACCAACCAATCTGCTTGGACTGAATAACAAATTGGAACGGAACTGGGACAATATAGGAGCCCGAATGGATCCACTGACACAAAACGAAATAAGCCAAACGCCCTCAGTGGGAAGAGCGACAACCCGCGATCACGTTCGCGAATAAAATTTTCCAGGTCCCAGTCTAGACGAAGTCTGCTCGACAACGCAGACTCAACTCAAACGCAGGGATGTTAATCGAGGTTAGAGCATTGAGGGCGGATGAAGGAGCGAATCAATTAAAGGCAGGGAGAAAAGATCGGGCGCTCGACGACGGGGTGGGGTGGGGTTGGGGGTGTGAAAAGACACCGAGGTGGAAAACTGTGGTTATCAACGTACGCGTGTGCGAGCCACTCCTCCAGGAATCCTCTCCGAACCGTGCGTGGTCGATGGCCTGCGGCTCTGGCGACAAAGGAGACACCCCATCGCCGTCATCCGTGTTGCACTGGCAACGGCATGCGCTCATTGTTGGCCCGCCGGCGGATTCCTCGAATGTTTGCCGCCTTTGCCGAAGAGAAGAAGGGTTTTAGTTCCGAGCGAATCCGTCTCGGCGCTCCGTGCGGAGGGGCGAGCGAGGGGTTTCGGGACGCCTAGCGACTGGTTCGGTTCCACCCCCGCGAAGTCCATTAGGTGAGGCGACTGACTGAGGTGAGGCCATCTGGATCCACTGGTGGTGACAGACGAACGATTTGGTAAAT
Source organism: Calopteryx splendens (assembly GCA_002093875.1). Lineage (NCBI taxonomy): Eukaryota > Metazoa > Arthropoda > Insecta > Odonata > Calopterygidae > Calopteryx > Calopteryx splendens. The sequence continues at coordinate 121,968 of LYUA01001189.1, read as the reverse complement.
GTGGTTGGAAGGGGGGCTGGAGGGGGGGGGGCGGCGTTTTAAGGGAAGGGTGGATGGGTGCACGTTGGATTGCCCCCTGAAGATGTAAAAAAAGGTAACTAGGGGTCCTAAGTTTCACGTCTCACCCGACGCACGAATCGCTAGAGTTTGAAGCGAACTTCATTCGCCACGCAAATGAGCATTCGGACCAATAACCAAAGGGTGTGTTCACGGAAGGTGGGAACTAGAGAGTTGACCTCGGACTAAGGCGTGTGATGCTCACACAACCAGGGTATCGGAGCGAGTTCTTCTTCCTTTGGTCACCATTAGAAAATCGCACCCCTCGGATATTAGATGGGGTTCTCCAGAGGCATTACGCGGGATTTGAACCCGCGACTCTCGAGTCAGTGGCCCAATGCTCTACCTACTTGACTAATAACAAGGCTGGATCGGAAAACTACGGAACAATACTTCACCTCCGCGATTCCAACCGGATCTTTGTCGTGGAAAGCAGATACATTAACCACCATATCAATCCGATCCCCTCCAGGGTCGGAAGGAGGATGGCTGGAGGAGGATCTGTCTCTTCTGGTATCCGAGTTATCGTGCAGCAATAGTTATCGAACAATTCTGCCGGGATTTAATTCAGATATTGTTCTGATGAGGGTTGGCCGGCGGAGAGAAACCCGGTGACAACGATAAACCACCGAAATAAAAACCAACGACCGAATTGGCGCTTGCGCCTATAGACGGGCGCACACGTTAGACTCCACTTTTCGACGAAGGGTTCACCACACACACTGCGTTATCCACAATATGGGAGGGCGGAGGGAGGGAATGGAGTAGGTGGTGTCTCGGTGGGCGGGACGAATTCAAGTCCGGTCGCGTCCCGTGAAGGCAACCGCGGGCCTTGGGGGTGAGCGGCCGTTGAGTCAGCCGATCCCGCGTAAGCTTGGAAGAGTTGGGTATTGGGGGAGGAATTGAAAGGTGGCTAATTGATCCCACTCACCTGCCAGTTTCGCGATAAGGGCGAAGGGGGAGGTGGGGAGGAGACAAAACGCCCGATGGACTGCGCCCAGAGCTCCTCCTCCTCCTCTCGATTGTCTCCGGGACAACGGTCGCACAAATCGACCAAACTCACGGGCGTTCAACTTTTGCGCGTGTTCCATTCGCCGAAGCTCTGATGTCACCACTCCCAGAGAAAATTCCAAGGTTCTCTCATCTATTGTTTGCCCTTGACCACTTGACTTTCCAACTGGACCCACTTTGCGATTCTAATTCAGAGTTGCCGGCCGTAGTAAAAGTCCATCCGATAGCCTAGACGTCATGGGGTTTAATTGTTGCGTCGGATACGGGTATTTGGTATGCACCCATATGACCCATCCCTGGATTAGACAGTGGGATATAACTTTGGCCGTTGAAGCCACGATCTATTTCTCTAATCCTACGCCGATATATTGGAACTCTAAGCTGCACTCTTAGTGTTCCGAAAATATGTATGTAAATATTGCCGGTTGCCTAGTTTGAACAGTAAAACAACTGCGTGTGTTATCTATCTAAGATATGTGAAATAATCGAATGAAACTTTTGCTAAGTGTGGTTCAGAGGAAAACCTTCAATGCGGATCGCGGTGATGGAAACTGCATATACTTCTCGGGAACATGAGGCGGAAGTGACTGATAACACACTCATAAAAGAAAGAAGACAAAGAGATTGATAGATTGCTAAAGATTTTTATCCCTAGGATTTTTTTAGGTGAGCAAAGGATATCTGACGCAAGGGAAAATAGAATTTGGATAAGAACTATTACGAGAGAAATATCCCAGAATAACAAAGTGTCGCATTGAAGATTAAATCAAAATGTTTTGGGCGCGGCAAATATGATTTTGTAAATATTATTGACGCACGCTATTACTTCCATTTTCAAACCGTCACTTCGTTTAACTTATCTTCGTCAAATATAATCTTAATCTATGTCTATTAGTGTCTTATCTAATCTTTATAAATGAATGCTATTCACTGGGATATCATTCAGTAGTTTTGAAAATTAAACACACATTCTTTAGTTTGCGATTAGCTTCGAAGTTAAGATGCTTACCGTTGAAAAATACATTGCTCATTTCTACGGAGGGAACTCAAATCTAGACCGAAAGAATGATACATACCACTGTACGAATCTAACATTGCGATAGAGAAACCATCTAAGAGCTCATGAAGTACTAACCAAAGAAGACAGATTAGAGAAATGAGGAAGTGGACAATATTCATGCAAGGTATCTCAAGAACAAACTTCAAGTGGACGTCCCAATGATATCGCCCCAACGTTTGCCGTTCGTCAAGGCAGAAATCAGTTGAACACGGACCATTTTAAAACAACTTAAAAACTTAATAGGATCTTGTTAATTTCGTGATTGAAGCATTTACTAAATACTGCCGTTCTCGTGTGCGGTTTTCCTGTTAATGGATCACCATTATCTTATACTCATTATAACCAAGTTCGTTTGTTTGAAAATGGGCAAACTTTTAACTTTGACTCCATCGTTGACATAACTTCAAGGATGAACTTGACGATTTGCGAACCTGACGTTAAGGAAGAATGTCATTCTTTCAACCGTATCCGGTGAGACGCGGTGGAATGAATTGATGATCAGTTTTAAAAGTTCAACACATGCCACCCTGTTTCACTCCACATGGTTTGTTCTTTGAGACGCGGTTAAATGAACAGTGCGCAATGTTCAACGTGCATTATTTAGATTCTGCCGTTTGGAAGGCAAGTTGTGGGAGAACAAGGAAACCTTCCCGCGCAGAGAGATATCGTCATTATTTTGCGAATAGCTCTTGCGTTGTGACGAACGAATAAACAGAATTTGAAAGTGAGAAGGGAATATTATTTCATCAGGATTCCATGGACCCCAGGGAGTTAATGTTTCGAGAATATGTAAATCGAAAGTCATGCGCACCGGTGGCCCTGCTCCTTGAAACTTCGTGAAATATGTTTCGAAAAAGCTCTGGGATGTAGAAGAAAGGAATCTTTGCAATGCAAATTGCACATCTCGGGCCGTCGCCTTCGATTTGGAGAGCGAGATACGTGATGGAACCCGGGATGAGAGTGAGAGAGTTGAGTGTGAGAGACGGGGAGAAGAGAGAGATATTGGGTCAGGTCGCTCCGATACGCGATACGAATAAACGGTAAGGACAAATGGAAATGAAGGCGAGAGCGCGGTATTTGTGATTAAATATGATGCAGAGCGAGAAAAAGGGAGGAGTCTATATTAAGACAGTAACAGACGGGCCTGGGAGGGAGTGATGGTGCTGGGTAGAGAGCACCAGGGACACTTCAGGACCGTCTAAACTCCGGCTCTGATCCGTATATTCCGAGTTATATATTCGTCTTACGGCTGCGGACTCGTATACAATTCAGAAAACATCAAGTATCAACAATAACATTCGATGCATCCTATGGACGTCATTATATATCGTCGATACGTGATATTAATTATTATTTACGTCTACATTGCGTGTTCATTGTTACTGAGACACAGTAAACTGGGAGAAATGCTGTATGTGTGCAATTACTTAAATAAATAAATAAATTTATTAAATACACGCCGATATCGACTGTTACACCATTGTTGGGTGCATATACCCTCGCCCTGGTGTTTGGAAAAAAATCTCCGATATCTGGAAAAAAGAACACCCCTATCTCCGGTCGAATGCGTGACATCGACATATTACGTTGACGGAGGTTCTGGAAATCTTATTATGTATTGAAAACATTAATATCGAGGATTGAAAATTAAAATTGACCATTGCTTCACTAATTGAGTAATAATAACTTTATCTTACGAGTCCCGATTCGCACCAATACAAATGCTTCGGATGGAGGTCCAGCTGGTGGCGGACGATAATTAAGCATGCATAGGTAAGACGCGGATATCACTCACCTTGTGCAAAGAGTTTTCCGGGCAGGCGAATGCGCGACGCGGGTGTGTGCGACAACGCGTGCATCGTGAGGGTGACTGGGGTCGGGGGGAGGGGAGGGGGAAAAGAAAGTTCACGATGGGAGGGG
>LYUA01001188.1:260526-271423 GCA_002093875.1 Calopteryx splendens | reverse complement strand
ATATATATATATATATATATATATATATATATATACATATATATATATTTCCTCTCCTCTCCTGCTTGATTTTTTCTAACTTCTCTGCCCTGGAGATGATCCCAACATTCCAATTTCCTATTCCAAAATGTGCGGTCCTCTTCTGTGTCTTCTTTTCTCCTGCTTCCAATCCTGCTATGTATGGATTTCATGTGATGTCGACGGTGAAGGCACTGCGTTCCCCATTGCCAGGCGCGACACCCGCCAGAGTCCCGTAGTCACTGGATTCATTAACATGTTTGAGCCTATCACGACTGCTTGGGAAAATAACTGATGTGTTTTCCTGTTGCCTTCCTCAATAGTGTTTTTAATGTGGCAACATCACATTAAATATCCGCTCAATTTGGGTCTTACGCCTCTGCAGCCGCTCACTAAGGAACAGGCTGCGTGAGCTACCTTTCATCTGGTTCCTAACCTTCGTTACTTCTGGCATGAGTAACGCTACCAGGATCAATTATCATTGTTCCCACCAGCAGATTTATATAGGTTATCAGAACACGCAAGCCCTTCCATTATGTAAATTTCGCAGTTGCATAATATAATTTGCATACCTATCAAGTTTTTTTAACTTGCTACATTATGCTTAAGAATTTACTCGATTTTTTTCGTCAATAGCAGTATATAGAAAACCTTGTTGGTAACACTACCATCTCCGATTCCTCATTCTATTATGCATTCAATTCCAGTCTCTGCTACATGTTTATCAGCACTAGAGTTCTCTCATGTGATGTGTGAGTGTGATTGCGAGCCCCATGTTCGAGCTCGCCAAGAGCGTAAGCGCAAGGGTCTTTCAATCCCTGCGCTCCAGAAATGCTTCTCCATTTCCCCGTCTAAATACTACCTTTTTATGTTCCTATCGGTAATAAAAATTAAGAACCAGAACCACAGCCAATTGAAATCTCTAGCCTCGGTTTTATCCCTGAAGGAAAACGCTAAATACTAAGTTATTTGAATGAGAATGGAATAGCCAATTTCCCTACCTATTTGGAATTCATATGCAACTCTGGTATCCCAGATGGTATACCATATGATTTACCATCATCATAAATAGCGAACTGGCCAGCCATTTTTTAAGTTCCGCTTAAAACAGTCTAATCCCATTTACCCATTTATCTATGGCAGAAGGTCTAAAGAATTCCGAATGAAGATCGATATTCATCTTGCCTTCTGGAATAAGGAATAAGAACTACCAGTGGGGTCATATAAATAAAACATTAAACTAATTTTTAAACTGCGTATACTAGTGGTGAAAGAAAGTCACACCGAAGTAGATTAAATGACATAATAATGCAAAAAGATATCATTAGTGATTGAACTGGAGAAAAAGAGAAAAGGAATAAAATAGGGAAAGTGACCCACTGCGCGATCTCTAATTATTCCTAACACTTTTTTCCTAAAGCATTTAAACACCAGACTAAATACATTAGTTAAAGTAATAATGAAATCATGAAATTAGGCAAGAGAAGTGCTCAAGATGGTGAAAGTTCATCAAATCTGAAAAACCGAAAGGAGATCGTTAGCAGCAACAAAATTATTGAAACATTTGTGCATAGAAAGAAATCCTTTTTTATATCATACTCACAATCCGGATTAAATCGAATTGTTATAAAATAACCACAAAATACCAAAGTGTTGAAAACAGGAGTGATAGTAAACACGTTTAATAAAGCCATTAAAGTGACATTACTTAAGTGGGAACAGCTGAAAGTGGTGATCTTCATTATTGTAAAATTAGAAATGTATTATCTTAGTTTAACTGTATTACCCATTAAGATTATTATTTTATCTCATGTTTTTTCATATAATAACGCTGTAAAATAAATGATTATATAATATGATTAAATATATTGCTAACCGACTAAGTTTTCAAATCATGCTGGATGCCCATAAGTGTAGCAATGGGAGCTGTACTTACATATCACATATCCTGCCGTAAACATAAATGCACACCCACAAGCTGCAGCAAACCTCAGCGTGATGTTCATTTCAAGTAGAGGCACGAAAGCTGTTGCAGTGCCAGTAATAATTTGAACAACTGCTCCAAACAGCAATACACCTCGTGGGCCAACTCTGTGAAGTAAAATGAATGTCACGGACGTTAGCAATAATATTTAAGTTTCACGCACAAAACATCACCGCTATGTTACTGTGAGTCGAAAGGTTTGAAGATATAACTAAGAAAGAGGGCTAATTGAATTTTTTGTCTTTGAGTAGAGCTTTTCACGCTCATTTCAGTATTTTATTAAAAAGATATCATCTCACCTTGGGAGTGCTATTGTGGCCATAAAACCTCCCGTCAATATTCCAAAAAGATAAAAGAATTGGGAGACATTCACCAATATCCGTCTATTGCAGACAAGATGCCACTGAAATCATAATCACATTTAATTTAAACATCATAATGGATAATTGTATTTAATCAAACCAATAAATTTCAAATATTTTAAATTTTAAAGAATGATCAAATTTATTAATTTTAATGTGAGCACCAAAACTCGAACATACCTCTGTTACAACTGTTTCATGGAACACTGAATTGTTCTCATAGCGGAATTCATGGCATGGTCTTAGAGAAGTAGAGTAACTGATGTTCTTAGCATAGTCTGCCACATTGTACTCTTGGAATTTATCTTCGTCCACCAATCCTTCAAATCCAATATCATATATTTCACATGGATTATAATATTTAATGCCATTTTTCTGAAATATCAAAAATATATATTTGCCATCTACTTTTGAAATATTTGCAGGTAAGTAATACACTTATTAAATATATTTTCGTCTTTCTAGTGAGCGAAGCTTAGTTAAACGATATAACCAATATAATTAAACGCTTATAAATACAGTATTTTCATATAACAATTCTGTTAGCACCTATTTAAAGAGACTGTGTCTACTAAGGTAATGGCAAGGCAACATTTTCAATGGCTCAATGACATTTTCGCAACAGATGAAACTAAAATAGGTCTAAATCTTGTATGGTAATCACCAATTGGCTGTGTTTATTGTATCATGTGGATATACCTTTCGGGTGGTCGTGCTACTCTTATTTCCACCTCGAGCTCTTTCCGAATCTCTTCTACCTTAGCGTTTATGCTAGGTAGCACGGCCTATAACAAACAGACCTATCTCAAACCCTTCTCCCATCAACCTGTTTCAATAAGACATCAATGCTCACTCAATTGCAGCTCATCCTAGAAATCCATCTGCCACAGCTACCAAAGTTACCATTCATCCAAAAGCTTTTGGATGAATATTGAGCTTCCGGATTGGACGACTTTCGCTCTATTCCCTTACTATCTTTAATTAACTGTCCGTAATATATTAATTAGCTTTATTTGCACTGCTTCGTTAAAATAATGATATGATATAAATCGTATTTCAGTGGTAGCACTGAAATTTCACTCTACGGTACGGAATAGAGAAGTACTTCTCATCATGTGCCCACAGGTATTTTCAGACTTGACAAGCATTGGTGAGAAGTTCAAAACCTGCTATTTTATGAGTATTGCTATGAATATTAGATTCTTCTACAAACTGTTCATTCATTCTTTTTCAGAATGAAAATATGCCTACGAAACTTAAATTTTAGCATTTCTATTGTGAGGGTTGCATGCTTCGAGAGCACATCACTTACGCCAGGGCTGCCATGCATTCGAAATCATAAATGTATACATGTAAATGGTTATGTAAGACATTCTTTTCATTTAAAACATTTAAATGAAAAAACATTATGAAAATATTGACAGAAACGTCACATAAAATTTCCTTAAGACACCGCACATAAGAACTCACCACTTCTTTGATTGGATGGCTAAGATTGATCCACACTTCCGTGGGCAAATGCGAGAGGGTTTTCGGTTGCTCGCACCAGAATTCAGCATCCGGAGCCTTAAAGAGAACTCCTAACATGTGCCACGCGGACGGAATCTTGACGAGGGCTGCCAACAAGAATACTCCAAACTGCCAAATCCCGAAGTTCACAGTCACAGAATTCAAGCGATCTTCTACCGCTGCCATTATCTGAAATTATATATTATAATTTCGCCTTTAATAAAGTCGTAATTATTATCTGTTAATGTACAAAGAGAGTAACATTCATGTTACCGGAGGCTGTCAAATAGAATTAAACAAACAAATAATTCGTGATACATTCTCTCCCATATACTAGAGAAGACCCACTTAGATAAATTATGAAGAATCAAAATATGTAGTCACCTCGATTTAGAATTTTCGCACTCTTAAACAAATTAAAATTACAGTGGTACCTCCGTATCCGCGGGTAAAGCGTTTCAAAACCAGTCTCGAGTTACGTGAAACTACGGAAAGGACGTAATCTTGTGTACCTATAACTTGCTCTGCAGGTTTCCGCAGAGTGAGGTCGATGAAGCCACTCTTCTTCCTGGTTGCTTCGCGTAAGTTAACATTCTTGGCAACAGTTTCGCCACCAGTCCTGGAGGCGTCTTCAGATTGAAGTAAATCTTAATAGATATATATCTAAAATAGCTGATGACGCCCTCCTCGAATTGAACGAAGTTCAAGTAATCGGATGTGTACCGGAGGTCTATGCGAAACAACAAGTTATTAACTAACAAAATTATTTATTTAAACTAAAAGGGCGAACAGAGTTAAACTCCTATGTTTCGATAATGTCAAGGCACATCAAACAATTAACACAAAATCAATTCGTAAAAATGAACAACGCTCGAGACGACAGCTATGACTGAGGAATGTGATAACCCCATTTTTATCAAACCATACTAAGAGGCTCTCTCTGTCTGCTGCGTTTTCAGGAACAACCTGCGGCCTCACCTACATTCAATTCTAAATCCAGCCCTTCCCATGCCTCTCATAGCATTTTCTCCTTGTATATGTTGAAAATAACGGGTGATAACAGACAACCCTGTCTTACTATTCTAGCTATCCTGACCATCTATCCGCTGCCTGCACTTGTGCATTCTGAGTATTATACTGATTTCGTAAAAGTAGCCTATCTCTCCAGTCTTCTCCTATATCCTGCAATGGTGCCCAATTTACTCGGAAAAATGCCTTGTTGATATCCCTGAGGCAAACACATATATCATGGTAGTATTCTACATTTTATTCTATCCAGTTCTCTCATTACGCCAATGACATCATGTGCATCACTAATATTTCTAAGTCCAAACCTATCATTCCCTAAATATCCGTTTGTTCTTTTCGCCATTATTATATTGTTGATGAGCCTATGTACAACCTTTACTGTGCGCAAAATCAAACTTATGGTCCCATTTTCCTCACATACTGCTACTTCTCCTTTTTTTGGTATGGGGAATTACTGATTGAACAAAGTTTTCGACCCAAATTCCTCCCATAAAGGGTAGAGAAAGAGAAAGATTGCAGGGTATTATATAGATATAAAGAGCCCATTAGAAATCTTCCTTCCACATTTTCCTATTCCCTTGAGTATCCATGCAGGGATGTTATTTACCCCCAAAGCCTTGTTCTATTTCATTTCCCTACTTGTCTTCCTCATCTCCCAATCTAATATGCCCGGATCTAGGCTAACTTTATTAACATTATATTCTCTTTCTATGACTTAAAACTTAGGCTCGATGTCCTTGTCATATACTCCACATGCCCACTCCCAGGTTATCGCTAGTGAAACGCTCTCTATTTTCCGCCTCTTCTATGTAGTGAATTCACTTCCTGATAGTATTGACCTTTTTTCGCTTTCCTCCAACGCATTTTTTGGACTTGTCCTCTCCCATCTCTCCACAAATAACTAAGGAAATAATAACATCGTTAGTTAATTTTGGTTTTAATTCTTGATTTTTTTTGATGTTTGGATGTATATATCTTTATTCCTATGTTGTTACATGCTCCACTTAAATTGGCAAGTTACTTCTGTATGTGGTCCTATGTTAAATAAATAAAAAATATGTCTTCTAAGTGCTCATTCCATCTATCCTGAATAATACTTTTCTTGCTGCATCATCTCGCCACTGATATTGTACACGGATTTTACTCTCTGACTTCCTCACAGTGCTTTCACTTGTTTATACAGCGCAGTCACTTCACACTGTTTCTCTAAAATCTCTATTTATCTAACACTGAATCTTCCGTCACGCTTCTTACGATCTATTAGTTTCTTACCTTAGTTCATTATTATTTATCTCTTTATACTTTCTTCTTCCCAATTAGGTAAGATGATAGACGAGATAAGCCAACGCTTATCTCGTCTATCATCTTACCTAATTATCTCCTTTGTAATTCATGGTTTCCTCTTTGGAGCTTTCGTAGTGGCGCAGTTGTTAGGGGAGACGACCGACGGCTGAGGTCTTTTGCGCCATTAGGGATAGGTGAGTAATTAGGTAAGGTGGGGACTGAGGATTTTTAGGGAATAAAGAAAGAGTGGAGAGAAATCCGGCGTCGGCATTAGCCTACTCTTAACAAAAGGCGCCAAGGGTTCACACAGTTTAACGTCCCATCCGAACTTGAAGTGCTCTCCACATGGCACCCAAGTAAGGATTGGAATAGCACAGAAAAAATCCCACCATCACCGTGATTCGAACCCCGTCTTCCAGCTTTCTTTATCCCTTCTTTAAACTCTGTAAGATGTTCTCAACTTTCTTCTAATGTATTCGGAGGTAGTGGGTTGTTGTCGTGTCGCAGGTTGTAGGATGGAAAAGTAACTGCTGAACGGGGAAAGGCTACGGACCTTGACGTCATTGGTAAGAAGAGGATCGTTAACACTGGGGCTAATAGTCTCCCTATCCTTTGGGGGAAGAATGCAAGACCTCCGACGACTCAAAGGTGTCACGATAGCTCTCCTTTATTAGATGTTTGGCAGCGCTAAATAATTCGTCCTTTCTGTGACATTTCTGTGTTATTTGCTACTAGGTACTGAAAAAAAATACCATTTGGCTAAGAAAACCTTCAGCTAACGTCGTTTTAATGCTTTCATATTACACGAGCCTTTTCGAAACAGCGGATTATCTTTGGGAGCGGAGGGAGCGAGGGGAGCGAAGAAACACATTTGAGCAGACAGCATTACAACAAATACCCAGTTGGACTTACAAGAGGCCGTCTTTCTGAGTCTAGCTTATAGAGAACTACGAATGGAAAGACACATTTCGATGGCATATACATAGCCTTTGACATCCACAATGCACTATGCATTGGGCCAGGCAGCACGAAGTTAATGACACTAATGTAAGAAATGACTAGTTGGGGATTTCTCTCTGGTCTGAAACAAAACAAACGAATGCCTACCTACACATCCTCCCCCGCCACTTTTATGAAAAAAAATACTTGAGCGGATTTGAACCCAGTAATTCATTGCAAAATTGGATGAGCATCCATTCCCACACCGTTACCTAGAAAGCGTGATCAGGTGGGCAACAGAGCGCACTTCTCTTTATTTCTGCCGTATTTCCCATTGTCTTTCAGTCGTCTCACAAATCCCCATTCGAAGAGCAAAGCCTCCACTTTTCCAAGGAGTTTATTTCGCAAACCATTTGGATTACTTATTTCACTCCAGTGTGTTAAGATATCCCTAAAAGCTTCCCTCGTTCTACAGCTAATATCCTTTAAACTCCTTAGATAGAAAAGAAGACGCAGCACATATCTAACGGTGGGTGGTCAAGCGCCCGGAATCTCTCAGGTTAGGTTCCTTCGAGGTCAATCTTTATATCTCCACTGGAATCCACGCCTTTCACTGCCTGAGTCACTTCAGTCATAGCTAATTTTAGCAACACACAATCCCAATTCCAGTAAACCCACGCTGAAAATAATTAAATAATTATTTTGTTTCAGATTTTGGTGACTTTGAGTGACAGAATAACAGGATGAATAAATGAGTCAGCATAGTACTTAAAAACAGAAATTTCGACCTCTATGAAGTTAACGAAAATTGCGCACCCATAAAAACGTTGACTATGTCGTCTAATCACTCGTGGATTAAACTAATTCCAACTTAAAAAGCACTTGTTGCAGATTCAACACTGCCTAGCACATTTCTGCAAACTGGTGGTCGTCGCCGGCAAATTGCGACAAATAATCTTCGCCGGCGCGTTGAGTGGGCCGGGGGCCCTCAGTCCAACCAGTCTAAGTGACCTTATTGCTATTGGTGGTGTGTTGGCGGGTGGCAACGGCCTCCGCACCCTCGGAGAGGTACGAACTGCGCGGGATGACACCTCGAAAACACAAAGAAAACATAAAAATCAACAAATATTTTTCTCAAAAATATTTTTCTCATTTTCTCATTTCTCTTTAACTACGTTTTACATTACAATAGAGTTTCAACGTCCGAAAAGACGCACTTTTATTTCCCAGTACTTAAGTGCCTTGGGCCCCGTGTTCCCGATGCCGGACAGCGGCCGGACTTTAATACATGCATTCATAATATAGCTTATCGAATATTAATAGAGTTCGAAAACATTACATTTCACAACTTCGACAAATAAGCACCACCCTACTCGTCTTTTAGCAGAGGGGTTATTCTAGTGATACGTTTGCAATTTCTAAGGTTCTAAATTTCTAATTTCTAATCTTCATGATTGGATAATGAGGATAGTGTCCGACAGGAATTTCCTTGTAGTCCTCTTGAGTAATGCCAATGACAGCGGTGAAGCTACAAAGGGTCTAGGAAGCCAGTAGCGGATGAAAAATTACTTTTAAAACTCAAGGGACTAGCATCGGACTTCAGACAGGAGAAAAGGAAGGGACAACATAAACGATGTAGGGCAAGGATTCCGGAAACAGTAAGGATAAGATGTAGATCAATTAACCAAGGAGGAAGTGGTTCTGAGTGGTTCTGACAGATTTAAATCCCAAGTCTAGATAAAAATAAATAAGCTCAGAGGAGCGGAAATGGGAAGAGAGTTAAGACAAGGGTGTATTTTGACGAACAAAGGGACCGAAGACGGAAGAAAAAACACAGAGCCACTCTGATCGTAGGAACTCTCTTATCTACACCCATTCAGGGTGTAACATTGATAAGCGAAATATTAGTGAACATGGCAATTGAATTTGAGAATACAAATTTTAATTTCTTTCAGATTTATACACCACAGCAAGGACGTTCAAAAGATGAAATGGATAAAAAGGAGCAGAATCAATCATATGGTAAGAGATGGGAAATATTAGTTTAAAAATTGTTGGAAAAGAACTAGGAACAAAATGGGTTGGGCGTAGTGAGAAAAAGAATCCACCTAGGCAGTCAGAAGATTTGCAGAAACATAAAACAGAAAAGGCAAAAAAACCAATAATTTGGTTGAAACGAAGGACATCAGAAAAAAATATTAGGAGATGAGAAGAAAAATAAACACATAATGGAAAAAAGCTAGAAGAATCAAAGGAAAAGCAAAAAAAGAGAATTTCAGAATGATGTCCTGCATGACAAAACAAGTATAAAGCACACAGAAAAGAAGAATGGAGAAATAACGACGTCGGGGAAAATTAATCAGAGATGGACAGTGTATTTTGAGGAATTACGAAATAAGGAAGTGAAAGATTCCTGATTATCCCTGATAAAGAATCAGAGGATATCACGGACTTTTGTATCACCGATAAAGAACTGGAGAAGGCACTAAAAAGATGACAAATGGGAAACTCTCCCGGGTGTGCTGGCTATGCTATAGAACTAATAGAGCCAGGAGATAATTACCTGAAACAGTAAATCCGGAAATCCTTGAATTTTGAAGATATATCGTATCAGAGGAATAGGGGCCAATCAAAAAGGAAAAGGGTCGAAAGCAAGCTGCTATAATTAAATAAATCCTACCGCTAAGCTTTATGAAAGGTATTTAGAAAAAATAGAAAAAGACATAATTGGAAAAATATTAGGGAAGAAATAGCATGGATCATTATCGGAGCACCAAAGATTTTATAACTGCCTTTCGGGTTACAACAGAAAAGTCATGAGGGTTCAACACTACAGCGTATAATGCTTTGAAGAAAAACACGTAATGAAGGGGAAGCTAAAGAGAGCACTAATGAGCTATGGTCAATGTGAGAATAGGATTTAAAAAATGAAAAGATATTTAGAGTAAATAATGGTATTAAACAGGGTATTGCCATATTTCCTTTACTCTTTATATTATGCCTGGATGAAGAGCAGAAACGTTTTAAAGAAAGTCATTAATACGTAAGAGCGATTACTCGAAGAAAACATAAAGGGAAACATCGGAAATCATTTAAGCGAAAAGGCAATTCAGAGAAAGGAAAACGAGGTTCAGTAACATAAAGAACACGAATGACATAACACTAGTAACATATGACAGGAAAAAGATGGAAGGGATACATCCAAAAGCTATATGAAAGATCTTGAAAGGGAACCTTCCCAAAAGTAAACCCTAAGAAGAAAAATTAATAATAGAGAAGAGCGAGGTGGAAGAAGACGAAAGGGGTCCAAATATTCTGAGAAGTGAGTTCGACAGAGAGGTGAAAGACCAACAGAAAAGCAAGGCGCCCGGAGCAGTCAAAATCAGGGGAGTTGATCCAGGTACTCGGAGGGAAAGCCATCCTGTAAGGTATAATCAAGGAAAACTACGAAAGTGTTTGACTTCCGAAGAACTTGACGGGAAGTGGAATCAATGCAACAACGCAGAAAGAGAGGACTGAGAACTGCGAGGAGAACCATTTAATGAGTCTCGTGATGTCACATGCGTCGAAAATACTAACACTGATAATCAGCTGAAGAATCAAAGGAAAAATTATATATATACGTATATTATATACGTACACGGAATGCTAGAGCTGGTGAGAAGAGAGGTGAGTTGAATGCTGAACTCTCTTGCATGTTGAATGCTCCTGAATACCTTGTGTAAATATAATAACAACCTTTGACCCCTTAAAGCCTCTTTATATATATATA
>LYUA01001188.1:137298-153329 GCA_002093875.1 Calopteryx splendens | reverse complement strand
GCCCTTCCTCTAGCCCACCCACCCACCCCGCCCTCGCCTCACTCGCCGTAAGCTTTACATTGCTTTCAAAGGTCGATGGCCCACCAAGGGCCCATCCCTGGTCTCCCCTCCAGTTGTGGTCTCAGGTCGCCGAGTGGAGTAGCGCCGCATGGCCGACAGTTAAGGTTGAGAGGCTTAAAGCGGTCCCTCAGGAGAAAGGGGTGGAAGGAGGGATACGTCTGTGTTTTTGGTCATTTGCATAACCATAAAGAAGCTCCTGCCAGCCTGGCCCTCCTCAATCTCTCCCCTCTCTCCCTTTGTTTCTCTCTCTACTGATGGCCGAAGGGTTTTTATATTTCCCTCCCTTATATTTTTTTTAAGAGGGCACCTTGCCTAGATCCTCCTCCTTTGTCCCCGTCTTCCTCTTCCCGACCGTGACACTTCGAGACCAGCGTAGGGGGTTCAAGTGTTATGGCGGAGGAGATTCTTCTCTTGCAGAGAGGCTCAGCGCGAAATTTGCAATTTGATACGTGCCCTGCAATTCCGTCGCAGTTTTTCACCGAGTTTCGGACGTCATCTAAATTGCAACGTTCTTTAGTATTACAAAACATATTTCCATCCTTATTGAATCTTCCTCGCTTAATTGATATGGCTGAATCAGCCTTCTACCATTTTTTTTCCAGATTACACATTACTGGTAATCGTCGTTGAATAACTTTTAGGCGACATTTGAAATTGTGGTTTACTTTTGGGGTTTCCACGTTAGGATCAAGATAATACCTATATAAATAAATCTATGGACATAACCATTGCTGACTTTGTAGAACAGCAAGGCATTGAAAATTAAATATGGGTAGTTGTATGTAGGTATAGTTGATTTATTTATCAAGGAACTACATTTCTCCTACACTCACTGATTTTAATCATCACGCGTTCTACCGTGGAAGTCTCTCTCTTTAAACGCTGCCCTTGAGAAATTTATTATTCTAAGTAAGTAATTTTCTTTACATTAAACGTTGTTAATGGTTGCTCAACCGTACTGGTAAATAGTCTCTTATTATATGGTGCTCATGTTACATAGCTGTCTCTTTGAAACAGGTAATATATGTTTTATCCAATAAATTACTATCCGCGTTCAATTTTGTTTCCATCCAGATCAATTTATGCCTAGAGAGGCTTCCCCGAAATTTTGACCTGGAAATTAGATTTTTTTCTGTTGGATCTTATTTAGAACCATGGGTTTCGGATCATGGCAATAGGGCTGATCAGAATGAAAGTTTCCCTTGAATGAAAAGTGTATTTTTATCATCGATGCGGTTAAACTTCGCATTTAAATAAATAATCAGCACTGAAAATTTCATCTAATCGGAAAACGTTAATGTGCGTCTTACTGCAATAGTAGGATTGATTGAATGAAACTCAATGCCGGCGATTGGGACAGCATGCTGTTCATCTCGTGCTCGCAGTCCTTCGACGCTCTTGGACGCTGCAACCGCTAGGTATCTCTAAGACTCGGCGATTATCGCCCCTGTCCGTCCCCTTTCCCGAGTGCGAATCTAATGACCCGAGGAAATACGACATTAATAGGTTTCGATCTCGGGTTACGGCGGCGTCCCTTGCCGTCCAGGAGCACACACATGCTGGCCGGTCCTCCCGTCGACGTGAATCACTCGCAAGTGAAGCACTCAACTCCTCATCACCGGTAGCTTTGGAGCCAAGGAAGCCGCTTTTGCCGAAGTGAATCGATAGTGAGAAAGGCTAGTTCCCGCACTAAAATCGTGAACCGCCGAGGCTATACGAGCGGAACGCACCCGGGGGATAAGGGGGCATAGCCCGGAGGAGCCCTGGGACGCACTGCCTTTTCCCTCCACCTCCCTCCCACTTCTCCCCGCATGGCTATCAAGTCGTTTTTTCCAATCTCTCGCACTTTTTTGTTATGAGATATTTGGGCCAGTAAAACAGAGTTATTTGATGGTAACACTATGTCAGTATATTTTGAGTTTGAAATTTGCCTGAAAGGTTGCTCTTTGTAAGGAGCAGCAGAGTTAGGGTGGGGCCTTCGGTGGTGATCGCGTCCTCCTCGATTCTTAGATGGCCCTAGAGAATTATTTGCCTAGTATTTCAGAGAATGGTATGGTAAAAAAATTGATCTTTGAAAAAGGAGTAATTTGGCGAGAGAAAACGAATAATACAGGCCCAAAAATCTGTTTTTAAATTCTTGATATTAGCAAAATTGTATTTTTAAAATTTTTATTGCTGTATTTATGATTGCGGTATTGATCAAGTTTTATTAACTAAACAAAATTATTTTTCGGGAAAACTAAGAAAACGATAAGCAAATATTGATAAAGTGCTGCCATGGCTGTTTATAATCACATTAAAACTATCTACAAACATATTTTTTTTGCGGGTTAGTGACATTTAGCGGAGTCACGTATCTTAACGTCAAAATTCAGATCGGTAGCTGAGGAGAAAAATCTGACCAAAACACGAGGTGGACGGTTGGACGGACACTTTTGACTTATTTTCCTCGCACACGATGGATCTCCTTCACTGCGATTTGTTTCCTGCTGAGGTGGATTCAGCCTGGTCCGTTCTGGACCGACATTGGACGGTTTTCGACTCTTTCAATCGCCTTTGCGTGCGTCTGCTCAGGAATGCCAATCGATGATGATCGGCCCCTTCGTATTTCGAAAACCGCCCTTTTTTTTATCTTTCTCCGAAATTCATTTAGTTAATCCTCTGGGCAGCACGGTATCCTGAATTCCCGTGTGTGTGTGCACGGCTGCTGCCTGAGCTACTAGACGTGACGTGAAAGGTGGGGTGCCACCTCCCGAGAATGTGCCGTAGCTCCCCCTCGTCCCACGCCCCCATCCCTCCCTCTCTCTCTCTCTCCCCCTCCCTCGTCTCTTCCCTCTTGCTCAATAATAAACTCCGTATTCCATCGCTATCGGATGTGGTGCCGGTAAGGGGGGGGAAGGGTTGGTGCCCATGGGAGAGGAAGAGGAGGCAGGGATGGGTCTTGGGGAGAGCGGAGCCTCTCGTGTGTGTGTCTAGCAGCGTGCGGAAGTTAAAGCGTGTGGAAGGGGGGCGGCGTATCCGGACAAAGACAAAGGGCGTGAGGAGGGGTGGGGGGGCGGGGCACCGGGGGCTCGGTGCAGTGCGGCTGCGGGACCACGTGCGCTCCTGGTTTTCCCCGGGTGGGTGGAGCTCCCGATTAATTGCACGCTTCATGCTTCCCCTTCCTCTCGATCCCCCTTTCCGGCCCTCCCCCCTCCGATCCCGTGCTTCTCGACCTCTGTGCCATGGAACACTGGTGTGCCCTGCGAAGGAGCCCGTGCCCCAACGGTGTGCTGTGGATGGAAACCTTTTTTTATTTCTTATATCGCTTGCATCTCGGTGAATGTAGCTATTAAAGGGTCGTGCCGTGTCAAAAGATTAAGCAAACACCTAGGTATAAAAATTTGGTGGTTGAAAATCGCTCTAGCTCGCGTTTCTCTTCTTCTCTCAGCGCCTCTGATCCGTTGCATTTCAAATGTCATGAATCCATCTTAAAACCCATGGTTCGTAGAGTATATGTTTACGTATATGTCTACGAACCTTGCTTGAAACCGATCGCATGCTAGTAGATCCTTGCCGTCGTGTAGCTATTCCGGTAAGCGCTAGGTGAGATCGGCGATAACGTTGACACATGAGCTGTTAGTTTTTATTGTATGAAAATTAAAATTAACGAGTGTTGCAAGTTGTGGTTGGTGGTTGGTGGGCCAATTAATACTTTGAAATGTATACTTATCAGTCATGTGGTAAATATCTTTCATGCATTTCGCGCATCACGATTTTGTCACGAGCTCCTGTGAATTGCCAGATGGGATTACCAACGGGAGGACATTCTCCTGCGAATGCAGCAATTATTACCAGCATTATTCCCCTCCTACAAAGCTGGATATCTCTGCAAACAAGGCACGCAACCTTGAATTGAGTCGCCTTCCCTCTCTCTCTCTCTTCCCCTACCTCTCTCTCTCTCTCTTCCACTCCGCAATTCCCAATTCCACTCCTCGAAAACTACTATTTTTCTGCTACTACAAGGGGTTTGGGAGTGGTGTGGGGGTTCAGAATAAGAAAGATCCCTTCGTCCGAAGGCCGTCGCGTGTCAGGGAGGTTTACTGAGGACGCAGTGGGTTTGCGGTTGAAACGGTCATGGAGGGGCGAAGGGGAGGTGCGGGGAGGAGTGCTAAAGCAAGCGGCGAAGAAGGACACGGAAGCACTCCTCCATCAACCCCGCCTCCACCGCCACGTGCCCCCTCCCCACCCCGAAGTAAAAGGGAGTGTCATGTGGAAAGATTTATATTTTTTTTTGGACGGAGGGCTTGGATCCGGTCCTCTCGTGGCGAGGGGCCCGGGCAGTGTCGTGAGTTTACGCTTTCCTACGTGTGCATGGGGGTTGCATCATGGAGGTTTCGGTGCCGGATGCCGCGGAAGTGTAGGTGCGCCAAGCGGAGAGAGAGAGGAAGGGAAGGAAAATCAGGTGGTAAGAGTTGGGGAGAAAAAAAACAATGCCAATACGGGCCATTTAATCCGAAAACTCTTTGCCGGTTTTTTTTTGCCTCTGTCCCATCAGATTTGTTTTTCTGGTAAGGTAAATGGTCTCTATTTACTTTTTTCGGTGGCGGATGGGTAAAGTAGTGGTTTAAGAAAAGGGCGTTCGGAAATGTGGCTTTTGCGGTGGCTGTCAGAAAAATATGCCCATATCATCTTAAAGTTTCGTCCTCCCAAAACTTCCCGCTCTCTCAACCGAGTCTCATTTTTTTTTGATCCGCTATTCTCACTTTCGCTCGAACGAAATTTGGAACGCCCGGCTGTCGCGGTGGTTTGTGATGCGGGCTGGCGGCTTGGCTTCAGGATGGGGATCGGGGCGGGTGGTCAGACGGAATTCTCTCCTCCGTGGCTAGCATATATTGTTGCTAGTGCGTGTGTGCTCAAGGTAGCGGGTGACCGCTCCCAACATTCCATATCGGGGCATTGATCTCGCGCCGAATTGTTTCCTGTGATTAAACAATTTACGGAGCGCGGGCACATATATTAAGGCCGTGGATGATGGAGGGCAAGGACGCGTGGATTCGTCGACTCTCTTCTGGGAAGAGGGCGTCTCCCTTTCCCACAAATCAAGACGATTTATTCTCGGCATAACGACTACTGGAGGAAGTCGATAGCATTTGTTTCGGCGCATGCTAATGCGGGGACTGCTGTGTTTGTTTCTCCTTTGATGCCTGAACAATACATTTCCTCTTCATATTTCCCTGCCATAGGCACTATAGTTACCCCCTAAGGAACAACAGAGAAAGATTTAGGTATCTAGGAGACGTGGAACGTTTATAGTCATGAAAACATTCTCCACTTAGGAATCTCTCTTATTTGCCTTAGATAAATTAGCTGTTGAAAGATTGATGGAAGGTTGTGAAGACCACTGCTTAAATGTAGTTAAGGACCAGAGGGGAAAGTGGCGAAATTGAAGGAGATAATTATAGTGAATATTTTAGGCCATATTTTGGAGTGCTGAGGAAATGTTTCGTGCACCTGTGTGCTGTTCGCTTATCTTAAATTGCTATTACCGGTTTAATTGAGAAAACAAGCTCTTTAAGAAAGGCGGAGGTGTTCTTCTGAAAATCTTAAACGGGAACCAATTTAATCTCAAGGAATTCGCATGCATTATTAGCCTGGTTATGTATCAAGGATTTCATCTCGAACATGTAATTTTCTCCACACTACCTTGAAAGAGTCGTCTATCGTCTTCGATATGTTGAAGTTTTCTTCGGGGCAGTTTTCGGTGCCTTTTCTTCGTTTCCTGGCAATGAGTAGCCGAAAATGGGGTGGCATTTCCTTTTTAAGATAAATTTTAATTGCGCGGAGTGCGAAAATATTTCCACATGTTTAAAAATCGTGTACCTAATTGCTCTAAGATAGCATTGGCACAATTTAAGAACGATTGATCGTCATATTTCACTGATACTTCCTGCAACTACAAGCAGGGATTATGGTCGGGAACACGCCGTCGATAGAATGAATCCAAATTGCAGTGAAACCATTATTTTTCAGACTTTGGACGAACGCCAAGCTCTCTACGTTCTGCCTGGTCTTACGGAGGATTGAATAAATTCTTATCGTTATAAACATGCTTTCTGATTTTCCGACATCGTGATTTAAAAAGAGTTTACGTGACGTTAGGCTGGGGGAATTTCGATTTGAAGTTTTTTAAAGACATACTAGTGACTCCTAAGATAACGAAGTACCGTACTAGTCCAAAGGCAGTGAGGATTCAGAAATGAATTATCACCCAGTGAAACTTTAATGTTAATTAATCTTGCAATGATGTGATAAAAATGAAATAAGTAACTATGCAAACGTGTAGTATAAATTAATTTTTCATTATTTGACTCATTTAATGGCATAAAAATTATTAAAAATGATAAAAGTTTCTTTTTGGTTTCTCTGAGAAAATATGAGTCACCTCGTGCGTACTTTTCTGGCTCATAGTTATTTCGACTTCTGGAGGTCGACTAGTTGTTGTACTCCCGGTGTATTTGGCTGATGGCCCGTCAACAGAATAGAAATGTTTTGTTTGTCCCGTACAGTATCTTTAAGGTATTTTGATAAACTCTAAATATCTACCAGCCAGTTAGGAATTATTATATCCGCTTTCGTTGAATAATTGGGATAACGACTTTGTGATAAAAATATATCCAGCACCACGAATTCTTTCATTGCGTTACGAGTTTACGTCTTTGTTCGGTTAAAGGAAAGAAATAATGAACACATTCCTGGCGTTTGATTTTTCACACACCCTGCCCGTCTCTCGCGCGTACCTTGACTGGCACCTGCGTGCATTTGAGCTTGCGACTGTCGCAGTGTTCGTTGGCTGCTCAAGTCTTTCCCTCTCTCTCACTCTCTTTCGAGAGAGAGGGGGAGAGAGAGAGAGAGTGGAGGTAAAACGTAGCGAAAAAAATCTGCCATAATCCAGTGTTTCCCCCTTCCTCATGCCCATGCGATTATATCCTTGGAAATGCGGAAAATTTCAAGTTTGCCGAGAGAGAGAGAGAGGAGGCTTTGATCCCGCTCGACGTCTTCTCCCGACGCGAAAATTCCCTCCCTCTTCCATCCTCCGCGGGTCCCCAATCCGAGGGGGAAGGCCCCACCCTCCTCGGTACTCTTGCCGTGTGCTCGCGCCACTTTGTGCCGCCCCCGGCGCGCCCTCTCGGGAGCGAGGGATGCGAAGGAGGATGAGAGGAGGGGGCGGTGGGGTTTTTTTTTCTCCCTTTGGATCCTCCCCTCCCCCCCAACCCCGACTCTTCGGGATGAGGGGCCCCGGGCTCTGGGGGTGCACTTGAATCCGACCCCGCGAGGCGAAGTGTGGGAAGGCTTGGAGGAGAGGTAAAGAGAAGTGCTTGTTGTTACTTATAAAGATGCTGCACGGGGATTGAAATTTAGCGTTATAGAAACTGCGGGAGTGCTACTACTGTTAGGCTCGAACGTTTGTTGACGCCTTCTTTTGTCTGCGGTACCAGGAGACACTAGTGATTTGAGGCGTCAAAAATGTGTGGCGAGTTATTTTTTTTTCTTATGGTTTCACGCAATAATTCGCTCTCCTAGCTCGTAGATTTGGTGCGGGTTCCCATCTAGCCCTTCCCCGCCACGGTATTTTTTTCGGTTCTGCCCTGAAGTGCCAAGAAATAGGCACTAGGATATTTTTTATGGCGTGTTTTTGGAAAATTCACCATTTTCCCCAGTCGAAAATTGTCCATACCTAACCTTATCTGAAAATTAAAATTTGAACGATTTATTATTTTATGAAACATGATGGTTCTTCATACAATTACGGGCGTGCTATCCTATTGAATAGATTTAAGCTAATGACTGAACAGTCCCGTGTTTAAATCATGGAGATGGATCTCCAGCAGGATTGTGCTTACGCTCACCAAGACCAAGGCTGTACGATATTCTTTCTTTCAGATCTTTATAAGAATCTACAGTCAATGCAGGGTAAGGAATGAATGTGCGAATTTCACACGCTGTCGGACTTATAACGAGTTGACCTCTGCCCTCACCTATCTAAAACTGCGAGTTGATGTCTTTGATTTTATAATGCTACCTATAATTATTTTAATAGCGTTTTGAACATCACTTGAATGGGCAACGATATGCTGTCGTTGCCACTTTTAGTGAGACTAGAAAACGTCAATGCAATCTTACTCTGAATGGTTAGTATTTCAGATAGCCAATCAACGTTGTAGAAAGATTGTTCAAGTCAGGCACGGAATTTTGGTTTCGCTTATTCGGCCAATTTTCCGGATTTGCACTCCGCGGACCCATGTTTTTAATTATCTCTACGCTTTTTAGCTCCGCGCCACGATCGTTGTCCAGGTCTGAGAACTGTTTTCATAGCGTTTCAGACAGGTCGAAGATCGGTCTCGTTGCCAGATTCAAGTAGGGATTGCAATGAGAGCCCGAAAAATGTTTATATTGACCGAACAGTGCCACAAAGCCAAAGGACAAAGTTGCGAGTTCAAATTCTGGTGGTTGCGAATTCCTCGCTGGTGCCCCCCAGTCTTACGTTGGTGGTTGTTCTGTGTAGGGGATTGAAAATAATTTATTCCGCCCACCGCATGAGGCGTTACACTTTGGATCCCTTGGGTTTCGAGATTAAGCCTACCTCCTAAAATCCTAAATAATCCATATGACCGCCATCTTAAATGGGGCAATTTGCCACAACGGTCTGCCATCTCTTTTCAGTAGCTACTACCACTTATTTAATAATTTATAGATAGTTGTTTAATAAAATTTCTTGAGGTGAAATATCAAATATTGAAAATTGAAGGATTAATTTCCATTATCTTATCGGCCCAAATTATTTTAAATCCCTGTACTATTTCTTGTGTATTATGAAATTGTATTGAACTTGAAAATTTGGTCTCATTTTGCAGCAAAACGAGCTCATCTTAAAGTTGACCTCCTTCCCCACTAATGGAGTAGCCCTTGAACTACTCGGCATGAGTCAGTGTGCCACATTCATTTTTGGTGATTTCCGAACCTGGCTTGGCCAAAAAAACTCGTCAGTAGCTATAAATTATTTTAAAATATTGTGCAAAACGGCCAAGTACCTACATTCTCCATCTCGACGGTCTGAATTGCTAAGCCTGTTCGAACCAGGAATGCGTGTTCTCCACTCCGTAATTTATCAATCCGACGATTGGTTTATAGTAGCATTCCAAGCTATCGTGTTACCGTCATATCTCCGAATTCCTTCAAAG
This sequence comes from Calopteryx splendens, assembly GCA_002093875.1. Classification (NCBI taxonomy): domain Eukaryota; kingdom Metazoa; phylum Arthropoda; class Insecta; order Odonata; family Calopterygidae; genus Calopteryx; species Calopteryx splendens. The sequence goes on along the minus strand of LYUA01001188.1, from coordinate 144,048 downwards.
AGTCTCCGCTGACGCCCTCTATCACTTGCTTCGCATAATTCATCCCAGGTCTTCCTTTGTAGCTCTTAATTTCCGTTGCTTCTTTCTTTACTGTTTCTAAAATATATTTCGCCTCGGTATAGGTATTTTCGGTAATAGGTATTAGTGCTCTTCACATCAGTGTCTCCCCAGACTCTTCTCCCACTCTTCTGGAGGTTCCCTTATTCATTCTTCCCCCCATCCATTTTACTTTCATAATTTTCTTCCATTATTTCATTTCAATGGATTTTAATTTTTTTCCCCTGCTCTCGCCTCACACCCTTGGGAAAGTGAACTCCACATTTCTTGGGATTTCATGACCCTTTTCCTCACGTCCAACGTTGGTGCTGTTTGGCAGTCAAGTGCTCCGTGTGCGCTTCACCGCTCGCCTATTCGGACGCAGTTTTCTTTCTCTCCTGTCCCGCTCCCTCTGCTCGCCCTCTCTCTCTCCCTCCACTTCCCGCTAGCCTCGAGCGGCGGAGGAATCGACCGCGACGCGGTGTGGGGCCGAGGAAGGCGGGCGGGACACTGGGGCCGTGTGGTCGGGTGGGATGAGCCGAAGGGAAAGGTGGCAGGGCACTCTCTCTCGCACATGACCCTCCGGCTACGACACTTTGGTGTGTAGATGCTCTCTTCTCCTCTCGCGCAGCATCGGCACCTGGCTCTTAAGTAAAATTGGCACGTTAGCGTTTACAAAGGCGGCTGTGCAGTCGCGAGGATGTGGATTCCTACCGCGCCAGGCGTTTTGACCCACATACTCTCTTGATGCCCTCCCCAATTCCCTGCCCCAGAGGTTTAATCTTTGGTAAACAGTTTCAAAGTAGAATTGTTATCATGCGTAATGCAAAGAAAATTTTACAACTCCTCGTATGCAAGCCCATGGCGTTTTTTAATAGCACGATAAAAGACAAAAGGAGAAGCTATCGGAGGCCTCGTTGATAACCCTCATTAGATTCTCCGAGAACCCCGTCAGGGATCACCCCCACGCGTCCAAGAGCATTGACCGGAATGTCCTCGAGAGCGGCCGTGCTTCATTTGGCTATTGATCCAATTAATTTTATACTGTGCGCAGTAACCAAAAAAAATTAAAAATAAATTTAAATGGGTTCATAAGTGCCTCAGGCTTAGCTGCACGTGTCCTTGGAATTTTTTTCTAAGTCAGGACAATCACGACTTTCCGCATTTTATGGTATCCGAAGCTTATTCTAACGGCTTTCTTTACAGAGTGATATTAAAGAAGGCTACCAACATGAAAATCCTGTAGATCGTGTGATTTCCATGATGGAAGGGACGATCTCCGATGATTCTATTCGGAAGGGAGAAGGGGTAATGGCTCTTTGAAATTGGTCGAAGCTCACGGATTACCATTAAGATATAAACGAATTCCCTCGCAGTTCTCTCTCTAGTTAATCACATGGGTAGCGTTATGCGCATTGCAGCATTATCTACAACACTCCAGATGCATTATGGTGGTATTTTTGTATTCGATTTAAAAATTCCTGCTGTTTAATTTCAGTTGTAGGTTTACTCGAGATTCTATTTTTGCTTCTTCTTCTTCTACTCTTCATTTCCTGAATACAGCATTGCCAATAAGGTTCCATTATCGTTGTGCGTCGATTAAAGCACATTGCGCTGATGCAATGTGTGAGCGACTTATCAGATGTGACTTATGTGGGTAGTTTCATATGCATAGCACACCGCAGGAGTCTGGCTTCCTGGTTATATAGGCGATGTAAACTCGTCTACTTTCTGGCTCAGATGGCTCTCCATAACTTCATTAGTGCCGCTGCTTGGCCCTTTCTGGAACTCTGAAAATGTAATTAACTCGTGACCAAATGTAGGCATGTACGTATCGTGGTACATGATTCTAAATTCAAAATGTTCATGTGAGAATTTTTACGTTTTAACGTTCCTGGCTTCTACAAAAAGCAGCAGCAGTATAGCAAGCAGCGTATACCTTTATTAGACCAAACGACACATCTTATTTCATCTAAAAATTTATCTAATGGGGCCGTCATCTTCTCCGAGTAGCAACATGAGTTGCGAAAGCTTATTACGCGTTAATATAGGCTCACACCGACCATATTTTGCGGCAGAGCTCAATATGACCAAGGTCGTCAACGCACTCTAAAACTTTTAACTCTTCCTAGTGAGGGTTCGCTGAGCGAGAGAGGGGGGATGCCTCCTAATGGTTGCCGCAGTCTAACTATTCCGGCATTACGATCTTGAAGTTCACGTTTTTTTTGCAATCCAATCCGGACCGGAATCGGTCGTTAATTAACCGGTTGTACGAGAATAGGTGAATCGTATCGAAGTATTTGAGGGAAACACTGTTCACGAGATCGATTATTTTGTCGTTGGGTTACAAGCCGCGCGAAGAATCATGGGAATCCCAGGTATGGAGGAAGTCAGGATCATGTGCACGTCAAGTGAATCCTGAAGAGAGTGAGATAAATTTTTTTTACGACGCTCCGTTTCCGTACCTCCTTCATCCATAAAATGTCACCCTCTGCGTTTATCACTCTTACTCACCAATTGTATGGCAAATTAGCGTTCAGATGTCGTCTTGCGGTGGCATTGACTAGGCCCTGACCGAGAATTCAGGAGCCGTTGTAAAAATTTCTCATGTCCATGGTCTTAATTGTATTTTAAAGAGGAAGTAGCTTGTACTTTAATTTGGTCTAAAATTGAAGCATTTAATCTCCGGGATTGGATGCTTGGAGACAGTTTTTAAAACATTTATTATTCTATCGCAAGGTAAGACTTAATTTTTAGCGTTTAATTGTCGGTACACGCTGGTGAAGCGGAGCCAGACAATGTTCCAAATGCCCGGATGAATTGAACATCCCTGTATTATAGTGTGGCTTTGTTATGAGTTTTTATTATGAGTATTTTCTAAGTTTCTGGCATTCTTCTTGGCGAATTACACCATGCCCATCCCCGTATCAATTTTATCGTTTTTCAAGCAATTATGAGTTGATAAATGTGCTTTCTAATATTATACGCAAATCTGTTATAATTCGAAGTGTAAAGCGTATTAATAATCCCTTCCCCAAAACGTTTTCTCACATATATTAGTCTATACTGGCCACTCGTTACTATTTAAAGACTTGTTCAGGGAACATGAAATTTTCCCCTTGACAATGGCGCTGAGGCTTTGAATAGACGATAGGAATGATGCAAATATTGCCCGAAATTTAAAAAGGCTACTTTTTTTAATTTTTACCACTTATGTTATTTGTTAGGTACTCAATAAAATGGAGATACACATTTCTAATTATATAAATTAATGCAATAAATGAAACAAACTATTGCGTAACTCTTCATTTTTAACTCAAATATTAATGACTACCTTGGTTTACAATGAAAATTTTTGTCCTTCACGACAAGAAAAATGTTTACCCGTGTGCCACCTAAAAGTAATTACGCGTCCCACACTTCGAGAAGCATTACTCTGCATCATTCAAGAAAACGTGCGCTGTTATCCCATTTCCCCGTTGTTGCCAATAACCATCACTTCGCAAGCATTCGCGCCTTTTACGTACGGGTCTGGCAGCATCTCTTGGGTGCAATTATTTTTCTTATAATCATCGTTTATTAATGCCAAAATTTACATCTCTCTCATTTTAAGGAGAGTCTGCTTCTGAGCAGTAAATTCCATACCTGTCGTCTCCTCCTTTCCCCTCTTAATAAACAATTTCGGAATAATGGGATAAGATGTGTCTGCGAGATGGCTCATGCGGATGGCGCTAGTCCGCTCTCTTAGGAGATGTGAGGGTAGAAAATTCAGTTCGTTAATGTATCTAAATTTAGTTTTAACACTTAAGTCGAATTAATCTGTTAAAAAACACCTTAAACCGTCGCGCACTGTCGTTCCGCCATATACACAGTAATTGTTTTGCTTATACTAGGTATATGGTTTCCGTTCTCACAGAAATTCCCGTTTAGATAAAGCGCTAAATTCTATTTCGGTGAAAAATTCTTTTTTATATTGGAAAATTGTAGTACCTTTAGCAGTAGTATCTGTATGTGTCGGAAATGTATTTTTAAGCACCATTAATGACTTAAGAAATGAATTAAGACCATTTTCGGATCCATCTTCCTAGTTAGTTTCCTATTTTAACGTAGAAAATGTATTATAAGAAAAACACAGACACTGTGTTTCTCTGAAAATGGAACGTTTCCACCGCATCACACCTGAATCGGTTTTATATAGAAAATGTATATTTATTCCGCGATGAATTTAACGGACGAAGCAGGAGTCAAAAGTGGTGGCAGTGCATTCGTTATTAAAACCGTGCTATTACTTAAAAGCATTATCGGTATGAATATTAACCATCACGCAATCCGAAAAAATGGGGTGAATGAGGAATAAAGAAGGTTCTCGTGTGACTAAAGGAATCAATTTGTGGTTTGCCTGTACAATTTTTAAATTACCACAACATGCTTATTAAGCATTTCAAACAGACATTGAGTTTAGCGGTAGATCATTTTTTGCATGTGGCGGCTGCAGGATATAAAAAATAAAACAAAGAAACATTTATCAACCCTTATCGTTGAATAAAACAGGTCACAGATTGTATTTTTCTCAAAAATTAACAAAAGTCAAATATATTTATCGTTATGTTCTTTACGTGCTATGTGGTCCAATGTCTGACAAGTATAGTTTCGGCATGCGCCGAAATATAATTTCTCTCCCCTTAACAAGGGAATAAAATTCTAACGCAAAATTGAAGGTACTTGTGAATAATCCTCCATCCATTTCTTACCCACTTTATTGGGGCGAAAAATTGAGCGCTCGCCTTTGCTGAGGTTTGCTAATGGAAGAAAGAGCTGTTGGAGTACGTACGAGTTCATATAAATGTGAGTGGAGGCAAGAACATCAATGCGCAAAGCTCGTAATCATCGCCGCTTTCGCCTTGGGGCTTAGCTTTCTTTGTTCGCACCGTTTCTCTGATTTATGCTTCTTCCGCCGGGTCCGATGCTTCTTGCGAGTTATGGCCGCCTCGGTCGGGCTCGTAACCTCAGGTGTAGTTGTTTTTTCTTTATTTTTTTCTTCTTCTCACCGTCAGCCTATTCACTGTTGAATTATTTTTAGAAGCCACATTTATTTTATGACCTTTTAACCCGGTTTATAAAAAGTAATCCAAATTAAGCGTAAATAAGAAACGCAGTCGCAGCCATACTCATTACCCCCACCTCAATATTTGGAGTTTAATAGATGTTATTTTCATGGTTAGATAATTAATAGCCCGAGATCACTGGAAGAACGAACAAATTTATGGAGCATGTGCTAATAAAATTATGCATACCACAAAAGGTGACATGATCAGTCTATCGCACCAAATTTCCAGCTATGCGAATGAAATTACCAATTTTAATACAGATTTTCTTAGGACTCGCGCGTTAAACAATCTCTGAAATACAATAAGTTCCTAATATCTCATATAGTGCCAAACAAAATTCCTGCTAGGAAAAATGTACTACTGCAAGAACAAGACTCGCTATAAGTTTCGCCCATTAAAGAAAACGCGTTAGCATCTTACCATTACTTAAAGAAAATTCTTGAACTTTTGAAGTATAGATTTTTGCATCGCGAGTAAATTGTTAATTAGTGGCCAATCGTATTGGATCTGCTCATGATGTATTGTTCTCAAAGGCACAGGAATGACATTCGATGACGTAATTCTGTATTATAAAATAATATCGACTGTTGTCAGATCTACGGCAGACATCACTGCTCTCGTGTTAAACTAAGCAATGTGTAAGTAAACTTCACGCACCGAAATGTATAGTGAATGTGGTATTAAACTAGAAAAGCATCCGAAGTATTTAAAAGCCAATATTATGTTAGTGCATACATATTTTATAGTTTCCCCGATAACAATGCCTACTGATGCACGCGAATTGTTATTCCTTTTAAGGAACGAGCATTAAAATGATTTTAGCGTCACGTTTACCCTGTGTTATTTGAAATTCAAATGAATATGGTATATACCGAACCAACTAGCACTCGGTTTCTGGAATCTTTCTCCTGCTAGATTATAAATGCAAATTTGTATGTGGTCACGCACAGTTTAATTGCTGTCCATGTTGGAAGCACTGATTTTTCTGTGAACATGAGAGCGAAATGGTGAATTTTTAACCCTTCTAATTCAATCTCAAAGACAATGAGCATTTTACTGCTTACGTAGTTAATTGCAATAATTTACCTCAGCTTCCTTTTCCAAATAATTATTTACTCCTAAGCCGTTTATTGCAGTCTCATGACTCCTCCGAGTCTCTTCATTTTTTTTTCAAATTAATATTAATATCTGTAGCATTCGCAAATAGAAGCAAGTAGGAATTAAATAATAAGTGTTTATCATGTCAAGTGAGAAAATTGTTTTCGCTGGAACTCAGCGAATGTGTCAATAGAAATAGCTTGTGGATAATCCATTGGCCCCAGAGAATACTTTCATCGGCGGCTCAGTGAAAGATTGTGATCATTTTTGATGGGACCGTTTGGAGCCTCCCATTCCTCCTCCCCACCCTTTGTCATCAGCCCCCAACTCTTATTGTCCTTCTTTTTTGGAGGGCGGTCTCGATATTTTTATTTCTTCCTCGAGCATAAATATTAATGGGGTTCAATTACCGCTTTCCTCGCCAGTGGCTGGGGTAAAAGGCAAGCCGAACAATTTCTAGTTGAAAGAGGGACGTGAAGGGGGGGATGAGGAATTATCGGGGGGGAGG
>LYUA01001188.1:108907-118954 GCA_002093875.1 Calopteryx splendens | reverse complement strand
AGAAGAGAAATTTCCTCTCAATGGGGCTACACTTTAGCCTCTGTATGTCTTTTTATTTCGTCTCCCTACCCATCCCTGGGACGACTGCACCTGCCCTTTACAGTGTTGCTGCCGCGAGGGAGCTTCCTTGTTTTTCATCTTTCTCGTTCGTTTCCCGAAGTTATTTATGGTTTTTTCACGCCCGGTTGGGCCGCATAACCTTTTCGCCGCGTCCGGGTGAAATATTCAGCCCATGAAAAAGCTTCCGTGCATGCTCCGCGTGCATGCACCCTGTGCTTTATTTACGTGACCTATGTCGCCGTCGCACTGAAGGGCTCGACGGTCAGTTGGTCATCCGACGGGAGGAGGCTCTCTAATTTTGCTGGCGGATGGCGTTCGCGTCCTTACTCTTGACCCAAATAAAGAGTCCGTCTGGAGTATTAGGTTTCTTTATGAGGGATTCTCATAAAGCCAAGGCAGCAAATATAAATCCTGCATGAATCCGATGAAGAAATGCGTTATGAAGGTAAAGAGAAAATCGCGAAGTGATTTGAGTGTTCCAGTCCTTTGGAGTGGATAGTTGCTTTTCAGACCATATGAAACTCCGGCAAGACTACTATTCCTATATTATTCCTATATTATTCCTATATTATTCCTATATTATTCCTATATTATTCCTATATATTATTCCTATATATTATACAAGATTACTATTTCTATAGTATGCATCGTTTTTGAGCTATTTTCACATAAATTAGATGTGCGGTCTTCATAATTATTTTTGGAGTTGAGTTCGTAACTGGAAGACCAAATTTTATAATATCGGTCAGATTGTCGTTCTGTTTATAAAACCTTCGTAAATCTTACGGAAATTTCAGAGACAATTTTTTCTTACGACATGTCGTCATAAAACCTTTCTTTGTCGTTTCCTAATGTCGCGACATTAGGAAACAAACTCATCCTACTACGGTGTCGTAAAATTAAGATCGGAGAATGGGAATCTTTCCAATGTCATTTTTTTCTACCTAATTTTGGAGGTCAGAATAATTGTCATTATGAGATAATAAGTTACACTAGATAGCCTAGTTTTTAGCAATTTTAGTGCAAGACTATTATTGTTCTACGAGTATTACTACATTTACCGCTTGTCTCTCATATGTATAAAGAGTACCTACTAATTAAAAATATTACAAATATAACTTATCTTGTTTTAGTATTAAAGCAGTTTTTATTCCAATTTAATTTTATCTTTTGAGTGACGTAACTCCTGTACTAACCATTTAGTATGTTGTATTGCGGATATCGAGAGGGTGCTGTAGAATCAACAAATTTCGAGCCGCACTACACACATTTGCCTGCAGGGTTTTCCTGCGGAAGTACATTAAAGGATGATTCCGATGTTATGGAAGGAAAATATTGTTGCTCCCAGATTAAATTGGGAGCGTATATTTTTCGCTTCATCATCAATACTGGAAGAAATTTAAAGGCTTTGGAAAGTTCACTGGTTATTTTTTTTACAGTCATTCGACGGATGAGGCCATTTCGCGTGTTAATTGAATTTTGGGTAAACAAATCGCTCCATTCAGCTCGGCGAATACTTTTTTGCGGTCGGAACCACAACATATGGTTCATTCGAGGGCCAAACCTCCTAAATTGTTTATCCAAACGAGATTATCATCCATCCAAGCCTACTTACCTAAAATTGTGGCGGTGTGTAAACTGCCGCTGCACTTGTTAACTCCCAATCCGTTTAGCACCCTCAGTTGTCGCGATTTTGAATTCCTGAATATATGAGCGCAAATAATGAGAATCACTTAATGATAAGTATCGATGAATCCCTTGCGAGCTGAAATTGTCAGGAAACCAATTATTACATGCCGAGTGATAATCTGAAAATGTTCAAAAGTGTCGGCTCAGTTTTCCGTGGTGGTCATTATTGTAGAAGCAATGCGATGGTCGCATTTCAAAGGCTGACCCACGCCGCAAACGCCGAGTTAACTACGCTAATAAGTGCAACGTGAATTTGCGTCGTTCGAAGGCTAGGTTTGGAAGAGCGCCCCGGCATGTGGTGGCGCTCCCTGCGGCTGCACTCCCCATTGTCCAATCCAGTTGTCTCGCTTGCCCCAGCGTAGCCGAGTGAGCTCCGGAGCACCTGAAGTCGTTCGGTGTTCCACATGGTTTGGTTATCGCTCCATTCCGCGGTTGAATCCGGCGTGGCTTGTCATCCTCGTTAACTAGGCCCCATGGATTTCTACACGCTCGAATGTGGGGAGGCACTTCCGTTTGCAAGGCCATTTTTCTCCTCGCGTGGACAATTGGAAAATGACTGCTGACTGAAAGACGCTCTTAGTGCCCACCATCACTTTTCAGAACTTATTAAGTGATCGGGGTTTTCGCTCGGGAAATAATGGAGTCGTTGGCACTTGAGTTTCCACGGGGTGCCCGGTGATGCTTTCGGCTTGACATTCACTCTCTCGCTAACGAACGCACTAATTGCATTAATCTCTGGCGTGCTAGCATATCCTGCCATGTAGGGCTTTCATTATCCTCTCCCCTATGCTGCAGCCGCACGTTTCAACTGCTTACATTCCATTAGGAATTTACGTTTGTATTAGGTGCGTATTTTAAGTTCCTATTTTGATTGTAGAATTGAATTTCTGTTTGTCGGGGAATTGAGCACGAATGTTGGGTGAAAACATTATTGGGTTTTATTTACTGCTTTCATGATTATTAAAGGGAAAACTTGGAAAGGATTTTATATTTATCTATTGCAAATATTTATATCACCCCGTGCGTTTCAGTATTTGCTCAATCTGTAAATGGATGCTTTTAATCTTCAAGGGTCCGGAAAGAGTCAATCATGAGAAACTGAATTAAGTGTATTTTTTTTCATCGCGTAAGAGTTTTTACTGTGGGGGATGAATACTGATTTTTCATCAGATTAATAATATAAGTTGATTAGTTAAATTTTTATTGATGCACTGACTAATATTTGCTCATTTCCCCCTGTAAAGTAATCATAGGTCTATGACTACACACGCTGTGCCTGTGGACATTTTTTCCCTTCCTATATTCCGCAATATATTTGTAAGCCTATGTGATCCCGCAAAAAAACATTTAAAATTTAATCATCGCTTTTTGTTTCGGAAAACTTTACTTGACTCGCCTAATATAATTGACGGAAGGAAGTGGTTCATCAAAATTTATATTTTGGGTGGCCAGTCACTGGAAGATGGGTAATTTCGCGAAGAGTCATTTCTTTTAAAGGATGTAAAGAAATTATTTTGGAATTTCAAATTATTTTTTCGATTGTGAACAAAGAAAAATTTCAAAAATTACGTTGAGTGAATGGCCATGCGCGGCCTAGATAACAAAAAAAACATATATTGGATGTAGTCCCTAGTTTGTCATTTATCTCCAACAAAATTCTGTATTTATCCTCGGAAACCTTTTTTTAATCTTATAGTAAACGGTAAATAATATTATCCTTGAAAACTATTTAAATTTTCTGAAATTTCCTCCTCCAGGTTTATTTGTGATTTCTGCCAAACCCTTCGAGGGAGGCGTGTCAATGTTAGGCAACACCACAACAGGAACGGGTGAAATACCTCGAATTCCGACGTAAGCAGTAAGTAAACCCAGTTTTTCACATGATTACAATGCATAATGTAAAGTTAATCCGATAAAAACGATAGTATTTGCGAATATTTCGAGACGGTTAGGAAATGTTTTGGGGTAAGCCTGGAAAAAAGTGAGGGAAATTGGTGATTGGACTCCGCCCACTACCCTTTTATTGGGCATTTTTAAATGGATTAAGGTATTCAGAGCAGCTGCTCTGACGGATACGAATATAGGTATATCTTGAAGTGATCGCGAGAGGTTTATACGTCGAACTAACCCGTCTACTTGGACAGTTACCCGCAGCACTTTTGAGACGCGTGTTTACGTTCCGGTGGCGACGCGGAATTGTGGCTTCCCATCAAAGTGTGTATAAGGATGAGTGAGAAGCACGCGCCTTCGGCCCCTGGGGGAGTTCCTTCCCGCCCGCCGCCGCCGCTTTGTCTTCACTTGTCATTTCGCCCGTCCGCGCCCCATCCCTTCTCACTAGGACCCGGCCGATAGGGATATTCGCCGTCCAACTCTCGGGGATTTATAAAGCAGGGGTGGAACCAGAAACGAGTTTCCCCGGCCCCCGTGGGCACATGGAGAGGGTGGGTAAGGGGGGAACCCGTTAACCCCCTCTTTTCCAAAAATGTGATAAAACTGCATGAAATTATTCATAAGATAACTTTCGAGCAAAATCGGCGGGCGGCTTACCCCCCGGTTGTTTTCTGTTCCATTTCTTCCGGTTCACCAGAATTCTAGGAAAGGAGCTGGAATTTCTATCTCAAGTATTGCAGTTGTTAACGTAACTTAAAGGAGAGAGAATGTTATGTGCCTTTCGGAAACCTTACTGCGTGACATTTTCTAAGCTCCTCTTCAACTCAAAAGTCTAACCCGAATATGTTCAGAGAAATTGCAAGGTCTCGGGAGGGGAGAAGGTGAGAGTGAAGCTAGGCATCGCCGAGGGGCCTGCCACTACCCGTAGATATTCCATGAGAGTATGCGTATGATAATCGATGCAGTGTACATTTTTATGCCGGGACTCGAACGCTCGACCTTTGCTAATGCCCGCGAGTACTCTACATACTATCGTTATTCTCAAAATAGCGTGCGTTAAATTAGTGTAGGTATACGCGTAGGTGCGCACCACTCTTTGGAGCTTTCGGGAGTATTTAAGGTGTTATTCTCCATTTATCTATGGAGCTATTTAGACATGCCCCATTTGAAATTTAACAATATTTTCGTCCAGAATGACGCTCTTGCATGAACGGAAGTCTGAAGGAAATTCACAGACGAAGGGAACTATGCTGGAAGTGGTATAATCTCGATATAAAAGTTATCATTGAAAGGGAAGGACACATTTCTTTTTCGAACCAAGATGTTTCCCTTTCCTTTTAATGACTCCACGACATTTAACGACTCAAGAACTGCATTACTGCCAACATCTGCAAGTCAATAGCTCTCACGAGTTTGTTTCTATGTGGACACTCTAAGGTGACCCCCACCAACGAAGATGCATTAGGTTGTAGTGGAGAACCTTGGGGGCATGGATCTCTCTACTTCACAGCCCACGAATTTTTGGACATAAAAATTTAGTTTAACGGTTGTGGTGTAATTTTTTCCACCTTTTGATAAAATGCAATGCCTCCTCTCAGAGTGGTATGAGTTGACATAGAATATTAAGATTTAATGAAAATAGAGGGGTAGATTTTGTCTCCACCCTCCACGACTTCTTCAACGAGGTGCACCGCCCACTCTAAGAAAATTTCAGTGACATAACTAGAACTTTTCCTACGGAAATAGATACTTTGAAAGAAGGCATTTTTTATAGCAGCATCCGTGTCAAATATGGCACTAGGTCGAATGATGTTCTGTACCTCTTTTGAAAAAGCATTTATATTAGAGGGCTAACAAGTGGATGGGAAAGAAAGTCTGAGATTGTGTGATGTAAGTGCACCGACTTATTGTAAAACCTAAGTCTTAGAATCGAAGAAATGAATGCTTTGTTGATGTATCTTATGTACCTATGTAAAAATAAAGCAGAAGTACGAAGAGGAATTAATTGTTCCGAATGTAGTAGCTATCGATTGATCTATTCATCTTTATCGTGGCGAAATTGTGACCGTTAGGCACTGTATTCCATTCAATACTTAGCTATTTTAGTTCCTACTGCGAATCATTACGGAGAAATACAAAGACTATTTGCGTAAGTTATGTTTTGAGAAAAGGGAGAGCGTACGTGATTCCTGTTTTCGGTGTAACTACGCTGTGTTAGTTTAAATTCAAGCACCATGGTGTGGCGCACCAAACGAAACGGTGGTCGGTGACGGATCGCTACGAAGCGTCCACGGAATAAATGGTATATTTTCCCGCTCCCCCATGACGCGATCCGATCTCTCGTCCTCCCCCATCCTAATCCTTGGCCCTCTCCTTTCGGCACCACGACCGCCGCATTCCCGTTTGGTTGCGTGGACCCGAGGATTTTCCACGGGTCTCCCACTCGACTTCTCGTCATCACCAACCTACTGAATCAAATAGGCGAAGGCGTCCCCTCTGCCCCTTCTGTCTTTGAATTCGTCATGAGGCGAAGGTCCGACCGCGGACAGCTCCGTCTGAGTGCTTCTTTGCATTAGGAAATGAATATTTCAAAACTAACAGTGAATCGACACCGTGGTGCAAGTAGAGGGCATAGAACCTCACATTGCATCTAAGTCGCATTACCGTATTCGCATTACCACTGCGCATCTACATCGCAACATCACCATGGGTGGATGATAGGCAATTACTCCCAAGCATAGTAATTTATGACATTCAACCAAATTTCTACCAAAATATCGTATCTGATGTTGGGGTTGTTGAATTCATAATGCAATGCAAGTTTGAGAAATTGCCCATTGTATTCATTACATTCATCTAACATGAGGTAAAATTACTCGGTACATATGAGAGTAAAAATCGGTTTACGTGATACATGGGCCGTGGGACATACGACAACAAGAGTATAATGGCAGGCTGCAAATCCTTTTTCCGAGTTCGCATTTTATGTCCAGTCCATCCAGATTGTTTTAATGGTTTGTATTAATTATAATCCATAATTGATACAAGCCACGTGCCTTTTCATATTAATTTAACATTTACGATAAAAATGCATTTAAATAAAATGCTAAATGGCATTTTAACTGTGAACCGCAAATTTTGGACGAAACTCCCTACAAACTCGGCTCAACTCCGGTGATGACCTTCGCATTGCATCACAGTATTTCACTTTCGTCTTACCATTGAATTTAAAACACAGCACCGCGTTTACGTCGCAGCATTTCTTTTACATCGCAGTGCAATGTGTCACACATGAGCATCGCACGACCCTGACCAACGAACACGTTCTTGGAGCCATCGACGGCTTGACCACCTCCTGCCAAACCCACCTGATCCCTTTTCCCATACAATCAACTGCACGCCGAATGGATTGACGCGGGGAAGGAGGCGTAGCGATCCGAAATGGACGCCGCGATGGGAAGGAATGCATCCGGGCGGCCCCTGTGCCCCTTTCGGCGGACGGGAACGGGCCCGCGCGCACGTGACGCGGGATTATCGTCGACCAGTTCGGGGAATCGAATTCTCCTTCCTCCTGCTCCTCCTCCCCCTCCCCCCCCCTTTCCATCTCTCCCAATCTCTCCCTTCCTACACGTATCTGTCTGTCGCTGCCATCTCTCTCTCTCTCTCTCCATCCCTTCACCTGCTCGTCAAAAATTTCTTCTCCCGAGCACTACGCAAATTCCCGCTGCTTTATACGGACATAGGAGTGGACGAGGCCGGAGAAACGGTCGGCTCCAGGCCAGTTGGGAGCTTGCACGACGGTGGGAGGGAAATTAATGTTTAGGTTTTTGAATGGAGCCGGCCTTCTCACGCATGGGAGTCTGCCTTGGAGTAATGGAAGGATTTGAGCATGTTGATGGAAGCATCCAACTCCGCGCTTTCAACGCCCCGGTGAATTTAGTTTGTGCTTAGGTCCCTCGGGCCAGACTTGTAACAATAGTCTGCCGCGCCAATCCTCTGTCAGTAGCAGGAGCTCGCAAGAAGTGGATGTTGCAAACGTAGTTTCTCGCATTTGAGCCGGTGGACCGCGAACGTTTAATATTCAAATGGAAATAGCCACTAGGACTTATGACAAAATTAATGTTCAGCCGCATGTTTTCTTACATCAACAACATATTGCAATATCGCAATAATTAGTCGTCCTCGCCGTGTGTAAATGGTATGAATACTCAAAAATAAATATTATTTGAGAAATAAATGCAAAATTCCACTTATTTTCATTCCAATAACAGATTCTCGTGTTTTCCTTGACAAAATTAGATTTCATAGTCAGTCGAGTAAAGTGGATTGTAACTGTCACAGAGATCTTCTAGTAGGAAATATCCTTGATTCCAAATATGTGCGTTATAAAATGAACACCTATGTTGATTGTGAGTGTGCCGCGGCCGGAATTCATAAAATCAGCAAAGGATATATCACAAATTAATGGGCTCAGTATTTCGCGTATCGGGAATTATGTGGTTCACTTTTTTAATGGACAGTTGTGGGTGACGGCATTGTTCTTCTCTACTCTTCCATCTATGAAAAGTCTCGACTGTAGCCATTGGAAGAACCGTTTTCTTCATTTATAGTGTATGAACCGGGAAAGTAGACGGGGATATCCAGTCACTTTTTGATGAAAACCTCTAATGAAAAAAACTGCTCTAATCCCCACCGTGACACCGAATGTTCAGTACTTCTCATCGAATAAATTTTTATTTTTAGAATTTTTTGGTGAACCTACCTCGTTCGCCTATTTTTTTTTGGCTTTTTCATAAATATGCCCAATTAGTGTGTCAGCCCGTCTGTCGTTGGCACGTATCAGGAACCGGAGGAGAAATGGGCAAGGGACGAATTTTCTTTAAAATATTGGACCTGAAGAGTTGATCTTCTCCTTAAGCATCATATTGGACTTTTTCGGGTCAGGTAAATTCCGGTGTCTTCAGTGGATCACGGTGCGCTTGCTCGACTCCGAAAGGCTCCGTTGGAATCGATCTATATTGCTGCAAGCGCGAAATGCCGATCATTTCAATAAAATTCGTATAAAAACAACGCACTGCTTTGTTTATATATCTCAACATGAAATATTCCCTCAGGGAACGTGAAACTGCGTTTAAAATTCATAAAATTTATTAAAAAAATCATTGCAACGGAGAATTCGTATTTTGAGAACAGTAGCAATTCCCTCTTGAAACGAGACATTCAAAGAACGTGATGATATTTTCTAAAATTCACCACGAAAAGTACTGTTAAATGTCGCCATTGATGTATCATCATCACGATCTAAGGTTAAATCCGAGGAATGCTTTATAGCAGCCATCCAAGCTGCGTATCCTCTTACCACTCATGCCCTTTTATTCTCTCAACATTACTTTTGCTGAATTATTTCATCATTAACCTCTCTGAGTTTATCCTTGCCATTCGTCCCTCGCGTGATTCTTTGCGTTATGGCCCACGGTAAAACGCTCTACCCAAGAGCCACTGTACCTTTGTTTTCCTCCTCTTCTCTCTTCGTCGACTCTTGAAAGAATTTCTTCATCAGTACTTATATATATATATATATCCATTTAATTTTCATCATTCATCTTCATCACCATATTTCCATTCCCATGCAAGTGATATAATCAGCTTCTTTAAAATTTCGCAACAAAGTCTCAAACCAAAAACTCAAGCAATCGGGTTTTTCAGGTGACCTTTTAATTGGTTTGGGAGTGCATGTGCTCATTACCTCCAGTAGCAATTTGGATTCTCTTTGGCTTAACCGAATGCATGTACCTGCGCTCTGGCTTTAGTCGAGTTCCCTGAACTTCTCTTGTATTCGCGAAAGAATGCATATCCTTGAAGTTTGTACTCCGATCCACGCAATCCATGCTTGCATTTAAATGGCACCTCTATCGGCTGGGCGCTGGCGCCGTTTACATTTTTCCCTCCGCGGTTTTCCTCCCTCCACCACGACCCATCCCCCGTGACCAGCGGTCGGATTTGTGACCGAAGCGCTGAAAGCTTTCGAGGTCCTGGGCACCCGAGGTGTAAACTAAGCCGTGACCTTAAACTCAACTCAACAAAACGAGCGCGAACGACAGGACCCTCCCCCGCATCCAGCAACTATGATTTCCTAGGCGCGACAATAGGACGGTGGGAACACGCTGACCGTCCTGCGATGTCTTGTTCGTGTGAAGGTGCGTGTGTGACGCGTTGGAAAAGTGCTCGTCGTGTGTATGCTGGAGGCAGTGTATTATTAATGGAAATCTACCTGTTAAGTTAGGTTTCTGATGGGCGCACCCTTTCTTCGTTTCTGCATACTTTTTGCCTCCCTTCATCCAGCTAGCATGACCAATCTTTTCCTCCCTCTGCCTCGCTTACCCAACAATCCACCCTCTTATCACACTC
>LYUA01001187.1:232087-242153 GCA_002093875.1 Calopteryx splendens | reverse complement strand
AAAAATGGTACACAGCTTGGGTGAAGCTGAGCGTGCCAAGAGGCATCACCCAGAATAAAACATGGTCCCTCTGGACATAACCCAGTGCTCTAATCACTGGACTACAACGCCCTCCTACATTTTTAATAGCCTAGTTGAAAGAAAATTAACTAAAAGAGAACTAATTAATGACAATGTGAAGTAGCTGGAATCAAAATATGGTAGTAGACAGAAAGTCCTCCATTCACACTGTTTTTCTATTAAGTACATGTCACTCAAATCCTGTTAATGTTAACACAAATAATAAAGAGGTTCATCCTAAGTTCACATAGGGAACATTATCTCAGCTTGTGCAGGTGCTAACTCCACAGTACAAAGAATAGTGCTCATAGTGGAATGGGGTGAATGGTAGTTTGATGTAAAAATCTGTTGCCATGCACACACAATGCCAAAGTATTCTCCATTTTACAGTTGGTGAGCTAATAAATAAGTTTGGTCTTTTTTTTAATGTTGTTCATTTTTCAAAACATGGTCAATTAAATAGCTAAAAAGGTATTCCTGCCAGAATACTTTACAGCACTCAGTACAGGTCTTAGTTTGTTTTACTTTTAGTTTTTCAAAAATGAACTTGTACCTTTCCACAAGGAGGACACTGCAATAAGAATTTGCCTGCCCAATCAGAAAGCATATTTGAAAATGCAACACTTTCCATGCAATGAAATCTTTCTTAATTACCACTCCTATTTCCCAATTACACATCTAAATGGCCTTTTTATAAAAGCAATTGCTATTTCTCCATTCAGTTACCTTATTCAGAAGCCACCCCTCACTCTGAACAATGACCTAAGATTCAACAGGAATGACCCTCTATGCAGTGAATGAAAATGATCATAGAGATGAATTTTTCCCAACTTCTGAGAATCAGTCCATCACTTGAGCAGTGTCCATGGCAAATATATATTTATGGTAATAGCCTGCCAAAGTGACTGGACCTACTTGAACTAGGCCTTCAGAGATAGTGAAACAACATAATTCTGGAAAATAATGACCCTGATTATGCAGTACATGCTTCTTTGTATAGGGTACCTATTCAAGTGCTTCCCTATTAGTAAGAGTTGGGTTTTGTCTTTTTACATTCACTAGATCATTAGTGGTGAGGGTTAAAGAGAGTTATTTTTTTCTGTGGGAAATAAAAATTTATAATTCATTGTGTATGTAAAGTATCAAGAAGAGATTCCATATTATTTTGTGCTACAACTACATTATCTCATATCTATGATGGTTTTTAAAAATCAGATTATCTATTTTTTGATAATCTGACATAGTAACTTGAAAAAAAACTGGAGTAATAATAGAATCCTTGTTAGTGAAAACCCTTGTAGGCAGTATAATGTTAAAATGCACTAAAGAGGTATTCACTGTTGTGTAAAAATAAGTGATAATTAAGGTAGGAACCTTTTACTTTTCAGATGTGTAAAAAGGACCACAAGGACTGCAAAGCTTTACTCAAGATTTCTTAACAAGTGCTCCAGACAGCGCAATGCAGGATGATGATTTTATGTAAATACTATCAAAGGAAGATATAGAGAGAATTGGAATTCTGGTGGTAGAGGGAATTGCAAGTCTGGCATTTATTATACAGAGCATGCAGAGTGAGATTCAAAAAGGATCTCAAGATTTTTGATTGATGAAAAAAGCTAAGTGAACCTGAAAATTGTCCTGGCCAGATTCAACAAACAATGAAGTGAACGAAAATCAGTGTTCTCATCTAGGGTAAAATTTTTAGGCTACCCTTTTATTTGATAAGAATGCAAATTTTGTAAATAATGTACAAAAATGATGTGTATCATGAAAATAAATGGACAAATTTTAATATTGTATCAGTTTGGAAACTTGTGGCATATAGTTAAAATACTCGGAACTTTTCACCACGAGGTAAGCTGTTCAAATATGATGCATGATCTATTTTCACATGTTAAAACAAGAAATTCATAATCTGTCATTAAGGACTTTGATTCTTAGCTCACAGACACCATGGATATTACCAGTCAACCATTCTTAATTCTATAAAAACTTTATTTCATGAGCTAGAATGATAATTAGCTCATAAAGCATTATTCAGAAGTCAAAATGGGATTTTTTTATTTATGTAGATCCAAGAGAATGTTTGTTTATTAGTCTGTCCAGATAAGCACCCAAACCTATTGAGACATTTAGAATCAATGCTTTAATTTTAAGGGTTTGAGTTTGGAATTTGATTGCAACATATTCTCAACCACAGTGGTAATGTCTCAACCACAGGAAAAATATATAGAAATGTGTTTGTTTCCACATGAAACACTAATAAAAATGGATACTTGGACACTTAGATAAATACATATGAAGATAGATGTGTGTAAATAAGTGTATAGAAGATTCACATACACAGACCACTACCATAATTCTTCAATTTCATCGCAATTCGCAATGAAGCTCCAATGAGCAAACCTATTTTTGATGCATTTTCTTGAATTGCAGAAGAAAAAAATATTAAGTGGCCTTAAAAATATATGATGATTATGGAAAAAAGAAACGCAACAAATCCATATGGAAAGGATACTAAAAGAAATTAATAAGATAAAAGCCATGCCCAGGCCTTTCTACCACATGCTGCCAAAGCAAAAGAAAAGTTTGTGAGGTTGTTAAAAAATAATACTGACTCAGCTACATTTTAATTAATGAAATTATAAATCTTCTGCCAAAAGTAAAATATCTACAAAGGTATCTAAACGATTATATAACATTCCATGGAGCTGTGGAACATATAATGAGGGAATTTCTGGTCAATCAGAAGAATTAAGTGTAAAAGAATACAAAGGAGCATTAACATACATACCTATTAAGTTTTCAGGAATTATGGAATTGAGCATACATATTTAGGGCTGTACTGAAGTATCTCTATATGATAGTTTTTGTAAAATAGCTGGTGTGTGCCCTCCTTGAACTAAACAAAGTTAAAGTATTTACCAGAGGTCTATGTGAAACAAAACAAATTATTAACTAAAAAGAATTTATTTAAACCAACAGGGAGGATGCAGCTGAACTACTAGTTTCAATAATGAAAAACAATTAACACACAATCGAGACAAAAAAGTAGACATGGTTTGACAAGCTAGTCGAGCAAGTAGTTAACAACCCTGTTTTTATCAAACCCTACTCAGCCCTACTGCCTGCTGTGTTTTTAGGAACAACCTTTGACTGACTCACACACTTCAGGGATGATGTTCAGGTCATGTGGGGTGGAAATTGGAAGGAGTTTTTCTGGGAAAAAGGTGGGAAACTGAGACCATTGGCTTCCACGACCTGGCACCAATTTCATAGTCTTCAAATAGGCCAGATACGATTGGAGAATTAGGTGCAAATATATTTTTGTTTTACTTGGTGCCACAAAATGTTTGACCTTTTTGCCCTGCCTCTGGCAGCCGTGGTACCATATTTATTTATTCTAATGCCATCACCTATACTCCACTCCCACTCCATGAAAAGGTGGTAAGGCAAGTGGTGCAGTGAGTGAGATTCAGGGATAGTGAGGGATGCAAGGAATGGGATGCACAATACAATTTTGGGCCCTAGGAATTTGTTGACATTGTTGCCCCACCATTGTCAGCATGCCTCTGGCAAGACCTTGGCTAAGTCCCAGGGGGTAAATTCCACAGAGGGGGAAAAATGGCATTATACCACAAAATTGTATTAGAGAAAATGTCATTATTGACTTAGACAATCAGACAGGCAATTGAGCTATCAAAACAACTCAAAAATATTTTTTTAACATAGCTATTCAATAGAACATTCTTGGAAGAGCCTAGTTTAAACTTGGTCACCTTGGTTGTAAGGCAATGAAAAAAATATATATTACACTTGGAAAATATATACAATAAAGGCGACCACAATTAAAACAAGTTCTAACCTGAAGAGGCCAACATTATAGTAAGAGAAACTTTTTCTACCATTTTCACCATAGGTTTTGTGAAAAAAATAATTATCATACTCATTAACTTTCAAAAATCACAAACAACCATTTCATTAATCCAAATGGATTCAAATCCATCCAAGGTCAATGCAATAAGATTTCTAAAACCATAGGTACTCTTCAATATCTTAAAATGTAAAAAGAACCAAAGTAATACTAGTTGATGAGAAAAGATGAATCGGAGCTCCAGTTGCTCTGTGCTAATCAAAGCTTGCTCCAAAACTTGTGCCAAAAATGCATGAATGATCACTTTCACGGGTGCCTTCCACATTCATTTTAACTGAGCAGGCCATCACCTCCCACACCTCTTGCTTTGCCAATACAAAGAGCACAAATATTTGTTTATGCATTACATTAAAACCAAATTTATTTATTCACTAATCAGTATGCTGATATTGCACTAGTTGATGAGTAATGTATATACTGATTCAAAAGTCAGAATTCCTTGGGAGTATGATAAATGAAAACCAAAAAGGTTATATGTACTTCACTATTCAACAATGCTCAGTTGGCCTAAAAAAATTGACATTCGAGTAAATCTTGACTTAGATTTTCAATTTCATAGTCACTATGCATTTTCCACTTCATTTTAATCCATTAGAATTCTTTCAGGATGCACTGGCAATTAGAATAGCATCTTCTGAGAGCTTACTCATCTTTTTCAAAATAGTAGCATTTGTTGAGTCCACTAGTTAAACCAGCATTACACCAGCTCTCTCATGGAAATTCCCACATTTAACAATTGCTTATACAGAACAAATCGATTTTGGTCTTCCAGACATGGTGTCTACCATTTAAAAAAAATTGAATTTTTAATAAATTTATTTATTTTCAAAGCATTAATTGACACCTCAAGCAGAGCAACATAATACAAGGATTACAATAAAGTTACTTGATTAGGGTCTTGAATCATATTACTCATTGTTTAACAAAAACACTTCTAAAAAATATAACATTTTGCTTAACTTTCAGCAAGCATAAATATCACACTGTGACGTGCCAAACTAGGTAATTATAATAATATACTAGTATGATTCTGCGATAGTATTAGAAAACATATTTCCATTAATGGAATAAAAGATGAAAACATCAAGGAATATGAAAAAGCTTGCCCTTGATAAGTATAGCCAATAAAAAATGAATCATTAAGTGTGTTTGATTTGATTAACATATCTTTTCATGACTTTTGACTACACAATCCTTACAAAAACATGCAGGATGTTAATAAGCCTCATGTTTAGCATTTAGGCCATACAAAAATAAATATAAAAGCCGCAGGTTTGCATAGAGGATTTACAGTGTGGTTCAGATAAAAGGTACATTATAAATGTATATGATATTTTAGAGATATTACAGGGCCCCAACACATTTACTTCTTCATTAAACTTCAGCTTCTTTTATGTGAATTTGTTTCTTTTCATAATCCTGTCTTCTAATATAAAATCACAAGGTAAAAGTATTCCAAATACTGAAAAATTCCAAAACTAGTTGATTCCTAATAAAATTGTCACTTTAAAATACCATACAAACTAAAATATATCACAGATAATGAGCCTTCAAGAGGATATAAGAAATAATAAGAAATCAATCAACCATTCAACAATACCTCTCTCCATGCTCATGAAATCCATTTATTTGCCATAGCCAGAGATGGAACAATATTTTTAAAACTTAATTTTTCATTTTCCAGGGCCATAAAGTCAATAAAAAAGACAACACTATTAAAAAATCTAACTGGAAATAATTTAATATAATTTAGAAAACATTACTCCTAATGGCCTAGATTTCATCAGAATATCAGCTATATTAATAATATTTCATATAATGATTTAATGCATTCAACTTATCTATAATGCTACATCTATAATTGACCAGTTAGTGAGATATGAATCAAACAATTTACTGCAACCTAAAATAGCAGGCACTCCATTCTTTTCCATTTATCTATTTTCAAAATTTTGTGACAAATTTACCAGATGCATAGTGAATTCACTACACCACCATTGTTTGCCATTGACTACTCATAACATTGGTTTTAGATATTAAATTGCCAAATATCAATCTCATTACGGGATAATAATTTAATATTTAGGGGTAGCTATATTTTATTTAAGGAAATCAATTTATTTTGAATGCCTAATGCACACGATCCCTTTAGGAAATTCTGGTTATGCAACTGTACAAAAATATGCATATTTCTCAGCTTCATGACAGTATTGAATCACACATTTAAAAACAAACTCAACACAGCAATTTCCAGGACAGAACATCAACATGACATTGTCTCAATAGAAATTAATGTTTTCATATCATCAGGAATTAATACTTTTTTTAAGAGTACGAGGCACTATGTTGAATAAAACAGAAGCATAACCTTCCTTACCTTCATTGCATTTAGGAACCAATTAAAGGCATTTAAGGCCATCCCTTGTTTTTGGAAGATATTCATAAATAGAAAAAAATAATTTTAAAGGATTTTTTATTAACACTAATTAAAAGGGTGAAAGACAATGAATAAATAAATCTCAAAAATATATTTTATTACAACAAATGGCAGCTAAGTTTCAAGAGTAATCTTTTTCCTGTGACATTTAGAAATAAAATCAATGAAGTGCCAACAAGAATTTAAAAATATTTTTTTTAATACAGCAGTATAACTAAATATAAAAAAGAATATTCATTTGTTGCATTTTATATAATGCATTAAAATGGTAGAAATATTTTCTGAACCAAAGTTAATATATGAAGATTTTTTTCTTTTCCAATAAAGATTGGTTCAAATGAAATAGAATTTGAATTTCATATAATAACTATCAATTTAGATAAGGGAATCCCTAATTCATGACAACTGAATTCCCTCAAGACACTACTGGCATATTGCCTCATTGCATAATTCACAAGCTGTATAAAACAGTGCTGCCCATAAAAGGTTTTTGTTCATGACTTGGTTAAAAAGGCAAATATTTTCCAAGAATGATAATGTCATTGTTAAATAATGAAAATATTGGCCTATGCTAAATAAAATAATCAGAATAAAATGCCACGACAGGGAAAGACAGCACAATAGGAACCTACTACATACAAACAAAAGTTAAAGGATAACTATAAATTAATATGGTTGGTGGTATTATTGAAGTTAGCATTGTTCAATCATATGGTTGCGACAAAGGATTTCCCACAAACATTCAAATCACTAGACTACAGTTTTCTGAAATATACTTCATGAGGCTACAGAACTTTTCAGTTTTGTCAACAAACTAAGAAGAATGCTTCAAAAGAAACAATTACAATGAAATATGACTGAAGGATTTTGCTCAGTGATTTGATAGCTTTACAGTCTCTTCTCTACAACACTCAGTTGATGACATGTTATTTTAGAGTATCAGTCCATTTGTCAAAGGCAGACTATGATTTCAAATCATAAAACACTTTCTGTTTCAAAGGAAACAGAAAAATGATCCTACACCACTGCCATCTGCCCATGGGTAACTGTTGCTCCCTAGAAAAATGCTTTCACAAATAAAAATAAGTTTGCAAGTGGAACAAAATTGTATAAATAATAATAACAATATCATTGTCTTTTGTGTATTTAAAAAAAAGTTTATGTAGGAGGCAAAGGCTACCCATAGGAATTTCATAACAATAAGGCTGAACATATGCATTTATTTTACAGAGTAGTCTTCACAGGTCATCAGTTCGCAAGTGTTTCAGAATAACACTTAAGCAGAGACTGTTTCTACCATTGTTTTTTTGATTATTTCTCCAAAATTCTCTCCTCTCTCCTCAGATGAACCTCCTTGGTCTCCAGTCAAAGGTGTATCCTCAGGATATGACTCCTCACCAGACGTCAATGTTTCTGAATTTAGAGGCGAAGAAGACAGACCATCTGTTCCCATGACTGGTGTTGCAGAGGCTCCTGAGACTGCTGGATAAGCTCTATGACCCCGTAATAGATCTGAAAGAACCCCTGAAGATCCTGAGCCTAGTGCAGGGCGCAACATGTGCAACCTAGGAGCTGAGTCAGGAGATTCACCTCGCTGCAGTGGGGCAAGTTGCTGAGGTGTTGAGGACAAAGTGCCCAACCCCCTGCTCGCATCTGGAAAATCGAACGTCGTGAAGCTCCCAGGGAATGAAGTGGCTGGGGGCGTATGGAGGGGAGAAAGAATGTGACGGAACTCTGGGAGATCAGGACGTGAGCGACTTGAGGAGGGAGTGGAAGGCTGTTGGGATGCATCTGCTGCTGTTGGAAAGGGTGGTGAGGGAGGCCTAGAATCAACTTCTGTCTCTTCTTCTTGGCCAGACACAAATCCAGAAAACCATGACTGACCAAATTCAAAGGAATCATCGTGGCTGGAGTTTGCTGCACCATAAAGTTGGAGGTCTGTGAAAGAGGATGGAGAGTGGCTACAAGCAGACTCCACCTCAATACTACAATTGAGCGAAACTTCATCACCCATGACATTTCGTCCCCAACAAACAGTTTGAACGGGAAATGGCTCCTGATGTTGCCTGTTGATAACACTCCTCATGGGCAGGCAATGCTGTTGGGCTGCCACTGCAGCAGCAAGTGCAGCCTCCTCCCTTTTCCTCTCAAGCTCCAGCCGCATTAGTGTATGAATAAAGTGGGTCCGAACTCGAACCGGATTAAACTCTATCCTCCCATTCGAATTTGCACAACCTTCCCTGGTGCAGCCACAAGGAAAATTCAGCCTGTCCACCTGTGAGATAAAAAAAGAATCATCAATTTATTTCAGAAATGTTAAACACATTTCTTAACTTGTGGTAATTCAGGGTGACAATGGGCTAAATATTTCATATAAAGCATTTGGCTTTTTAGAACAAGTTTTGTAGCATTCCTTTTAGAAGAATGAATTTCTTCTGCTAATTCAACACAATAACCTTTAAGTGTAACATGAATGTCTGGCCAGGATGCACAATTTAGGTCTGCAATTGAAGAAATTTCACAAGGGAGTTACTAGTTTAGAAGGAAGTTTCTTCCACTATTTAATATTTTGCCATTAAAAAACATCAATTCTTTGCAATTTCATGCATCTAACAGTCTGTAGGTTTTCGTGAAATTTCGGTTCCTTGCTCATCTTGGTTTTCAAAAATTCCAAGATTTAAATCCTAGTTTGATCGATATAATGTTAGCTTTTTTCTCTATTAATGCATAAAGAATGGATGATATTTCTCATTCTTCATAGAAGCCTTTTTGATATTGATGATTTTTTGGCAAATAATTCATTTATTTATTGACCTTATTGTAAAGGTTAACAGTTGTGTTCTCATTTTATTAGGATTTGATTGCCTATAAGTGGGAATTGAGCAGGGCCCCAAACAAAAATATACTATATTCACTTACATAAATGCTACAGCCATATGTACTTACAGTCATAGGTTTTCAATATCAAAAATGAAAAAATTTTCAAGAAAACAAGAGAATTTAGGATAAATTTCTATGAAACACACTTAAGAAATCTGCAACTTCACTATGCTTTTTCAATTAAGAAAGCAAAGGAATAATTAATATCATTCTACATTTCTCAATTAATAGCTTATCTACCCAGTATCACAGAACACCGGTTGTAACTTTTCATGCTAGGTATCTTGGCTAAACTTGAACTAATTGGGAATTCAATAATGATGAATGTCAAATAGCTCTCGCTGTTTTCCATATAATTACCTAACTATGTACTTGTGTAAACAGGGTGTCTACTAATCTTATGAAATGAAATTAAAGGTTTTTTCCCGGGTTTTTTCAAGGTTTTTCGAGAATATTCAAGGTTTATGCAGTTAAATTTCAAATTACTTTCAATAAATATTTTACTAGCAATATCACATTGTAATGCATGTTTTTTTCACCAGAATTTACCATGAAGTTGTGAAAGCTACTTGACTGCCATGCTTTAATTTTAAACATACGTACGTAGCACTTTATCTCTATGAAGTGAGGAAAATTTTTTTTTCATTTGAAAATATTCTATCATAAGTAAGAAATAAGAATAATTTTGTGTAATGGTATTACACAAAAATATCCTTGTGACAACACATGCAAAGAAATCTCAATTAATGAAAGTT
>LYUA01001187.1:198837-210453 GCA_002093875.1 Calopteryx splendens | reverse complement strand
CACCTGCAATTTCCCAGAATGACCTGGTACCCGAAAAATGGCACACAGCTTCAGTGAAGCTGACGGTGCCAAGAGGTGTCACCCAGAATCGAACCTGGGCCCTCCGGTCAGTAGCCCAGGACTCAAACCACTGAACTACTGCACCCCTATACTGGAAGCATAGGATCACACATTTATATTGCAATGATACTACATGCTTGTAGTACAAAAGAACTGTATTAACTGGACACTACAGGAAAACATTACATTGAGGATATAACAATGGAGCTAAGATTGGACTATTGTGAGACCATTAAAATAAAAATGGAAGATTAATGGAGAATAATGAAGATGCACAACTTGATGAAAAAATTATTAATCACCTTCATGATGAGGACTCACGCAACACCTCAAAAGACCACATTGTAAAGGAGTTTAATGCAGAGAAGGAAAACTTTTCCACCATTTACAGACAGACTATACACACTTGGAGATCAATAGGCTAGTTCACACTGAGAGTAAGAACTTCATAAAATAGGAGATGAGCATATGCCTGGGAATGGGACTGTTAATACTGCAACTAAAGAACTTAACCAAATGTGAAAGATCACTCACATTCATCTTTTAAATCTCAGGGTACAAGTTTTCTAATAATGAGCGAGAACAAGTCATTAAGTTCTCCAATAATGAAGGATTCCATCTCTACTCTACTGTTAGTCATGACTAACTGTTAACTTGAAAAGTCTAAACGATAAAAATAAGGCTAAATTAATAAAAGCAATACATACATACGTATAGAAAGGAAAGGACGGAGACACTATAAATTGGAAAGTTTGGAAATTTTTCAACACCTGAACTCTAAAGATTGCTTTTTGGTAAATGAACAAGTGCACTTCTCCCACTCCCCCACCTTTTTAACTCCAATTCTTAAATCATCAACCTCTTCCTCCGACCCCACTTCCTGTCCTTATAGAAGGGTCACCTTTACCTTTCCCTCCCCCCACCACCCTCCCAGCCTGAAGACCACTTAGTGAAAAAGTGACCATCCAATTCCCATCTCAGTTTCCCACCCCCTTCCCTCCCCCACCCCTATCTGGCCTAAATATATAAGCATGTACAATGTGTATGTTGTCACCTGAAAATGTTACTATGCAACAAAACCTAGTTGTGAATAAATAAATGTATATGTGGAAAAGCAAAGTTTGCCTTCCAATTATTGAAGCTAAATTCATAGATTTGGTGACAGAAAAGCCTTTCAAAATCACATGATCCAACTACAACTAAAGAAATCTTTTTAAAAGAAGAAATCAGACTTGTGGATTAATATAGGGTTCATGCTCCAACTAATTGGCGAGTTTATTAATATTAATTAAGTTTTAATACAATTTTTTTATCCCCATGCATTGTTGCTGGATATAAATCTTCTAAATCAATTGGTTTAACACCATTCCACTGTCTGTTTTAAAATTATACAACAAACACTAACAGAATGCTCCTATTGGTTGAAGTATGAGAAGAAAAACAAATATCAATTGGTTAATACTTATCTGGATACTAGTAAACCAGGTTGATACAAGTCATTGTGAAAAGTATGAGCTTTCTTTTAAGTCCAAGTTGAGTTCTTGCAATCCCTAACCCAACCTTAAGCTGTTGGGCAAGAACATAGTTGTTGCTGTGCACAAGGCATAGAGGACAAGCGCCCTTCAAGTGGGTCCAATATACTATGGTTTAGAGTTTGGCATGTCGAGTGTACAAGAGTGAAATTCTTTTGTTGAAAGAGAATTAGACTATATGCGTGGGGGACATTCTAATCCAATGTAGCGAAGAGGGCATTTGATGGAATGAGGTTGGACTTGGGCCTTAAAAGAACCTGCTCAACTCCCACATCAATACGATCATGCATGGCAGTTTCTAATTCATTAAGTGCATGGGCTATCGAAGAGAATGGCATGTGTGTTTATGCATTCCACAGTCCTGGACATTAAAAACCAACCACACCATAACATATGAATTACATGATGGTGTCATAAACACTCTTTATGCACCATTATCTCATCCTTGAAGAAGGTGGGATGTTTATAAGACACATGGTGTGCTGATACCTGCCGGAAACATATCACCTGTTCTTCCGTGGGATAACAAGATATCTGCACATATTCACTAGCACAATACACCCCTGCACATTCTTTACCGCTAATTTATACCCTTACTACCAAAAACACAACGCCCTACTATTACACTAAGCCCTAGGTGATGTTGAGTCCCTCATGGATTGGTACTATTCCTTTTCCGTTACCAGACAGCTGCTGGTAAAGATCTCAACCACATCACGTTATTTTGCAAAATGAGATTTCAGCTCATATTGAATTTAACTTGTATGCAAAGAAGATGAACACCTAAAATTAAAACTGTAGTAATATTACATGGACTCTGTTTATCTGCTCTCACTGTACATATGCTCAGGATGCCAAAACTTACTGATACTGAACATTAATGCATTGGTCTGCAGGGCAAATGCAGATGAAAATGAGGCATGAATGAAGAACCTCACGCTCCTTGTAATCCTCATCTGCTTCACACCATGTCTTTACAGTAGCGTAGCTACCTCTCCAGTGGTGTTGGAAATGGCTAATCCAAGATTTTCTAGTAAGTCTCTTCATGATTTGATGGCAATGAAACCAGTTACTTATCTAGAGACGTATGGTAGTGAATATTTCCCTTAATGTAACATAATACCCGAAATATTTTCACTCATGAGGCACTAAAAACAAGACTATTGTTGAGCACTCTTATTTTCAAAAGACCCTTATCTAGAATCATTTTTTTAAAGAAAAAGACTAAATTATTATGTATTTAGCATTAGATTGCCTTTGCATTGGGCCAACCTCTTGTTGCACAATGTGCTTCTATTTGCAAGATCTGACAATGCTGTTAGGCCAAACGGAACTGTCTGGAAACAACAACCAAGGTGGATGAGGATGTGGAAAAGACATTCATTGGCTTTTTACTACATGATGGCTACCTGTCAAAAGTTTATAAAAAGGGTATTGAGTCTTCCAAAGATTGTTTTAGTGGAATTAGTCAAAGTCAGAATATATAATTATTTTTATTTTCTCAGTGGCTATTGGAAAGTGATTTTATTATTATTGACTACTTCATACTAAGCTCTACCGCATGTGGCATTCACACCTCAGTGGGGAGGAGCCAGTTTCTTTCCCTGTGGTGCCTGGCATTTTCCACGAATAACTGGTACCCAAAAAATCACAAACAGCATGGGTAAAGCTGAAGGCTTTCAGAGTCACCTGGATCTGAATCCAAGTTCACCAGTCAGTAGCTGTAATCTCTATCCACTGGGATATCAAGCCCATATAACAGAGCAAACATGCCAAAAGCTCATCTGAATGAATACCATTCATTTATGATGAACACTACACACAAGGCTCAGTGAACTCCTTAGATCAATATGTATTGGGCAAAGAGCCAGAGAGATTTTTCTTAAAATCAAATAATGAGCTAAGGTAAATTTTTATTCTATTCTTCAAATCTGTACAATCCGTAACTGCATAATAGCATCAAAGCCTTCAACAGTAGAAGAGTAATTTCACTTAATTAAATAATCACAGCAGAGTAAACCAATGCAAGTCTAAAATTGGGAACAGATCATGCAATAGTGAAATGACTAGACCTATTGATAATATAAAAAGAATGTGTAGCACTGCAGGGATAATTATATTTAAACTTCAGGAAGTAAGAGAAAACAAGTCAAAAAAACAATCCATAATCTTAATAAAGCAAAAGCCCATTTTTGTAAAGGATTGCACTAGGATGAAGCCCCATGTGCAGTAAAAATAGCAGTAAATCAGTATTTCCCAACCTTTTTTATAGTAACCACCTCAGCAAATCAAAGAATTTTATGCCTCCTCTATCTAAATAGCCAACAAAGTTCTGACGTAGTTGATATAAAGGAACTTCAAATAAAAATGAATATTATGAAAATCTTTAAATTTAATGTTTTTCAATCAATAACAGTTTTTAATTTTAATTTATTTACTTAAGTTTTATTAAATTATTTTAGTATATCACTGAAAGGGTGAAAACACAAAATTTTCACTTCACAATTTCAACATCACCTTCCAAAGTATAAAAATTGCTACCCCCCATGGGGCATAGGTAGGGAAACATTGCAGTAAATGCTCCAAAGCACTAAATACTTTTATCTTGCTAATATAAAATTTATCAAGATAGAACATATTTAAACATACTTAAATAAAACAAATGGAAAGAAAATATTCATAATTTAAACAAGGAGAAACCTTAAAATTAAGTATCAATATACACCATTCTTTCAGTCCTTGAGTTTGGGCATAAAACACTACAGGAAAAAGTTGGTATTGCATTTAAAACTTTTAGAAAATACACATACCATAGGAGTAGATGAAATACCCTCAATTGTGTTAAAAAACTGAAAATGTAATCAGTGAACCAATTAACAAAGTTATTAACAAACGTTATGAAGAAGGCGCATACCCCAATTGTTTTGAAGTTGGAAAATCATAAAAGTCCATAAAAATGTACCAAAAACCAAACCAGAATATTATAGATCAATTACAATTACTCCAGCTGTCTCCCAAATGTGCAATGGAAAAGTTGTATGTAGTGTTTTAATAAATGCTTTAATGAAATACTACAATTTATATGATTCTCAATCTACAATCGTAATGCACACACACTACTTCCAAAAATTAGACACTTATATTGCAGTGCAAAAACAACTTTATGAACAAATAATAAATCAAAACTAAGTGATATGGAGATGTGGCACGAGGTCTCCAACTCTTCCTAGTCACTATTTTTTGTGTAAATTTTGTTATTTTTTGTTTAACTAATTTTGTGTGATTTTCTTTGTGGATCCATCAACATTTTAAAATATTTATAAAAATAAAGAAAAGTGGGGCCGAAGATAATAGAACAAAAATATCTTGTTTTAAAAATGTATTTAAGCTAAAGAGATAAAAGCAAATCTGATGCCATACCCTAAACCAAAAAATACTCACTAGTTCTTATTACATATTCTATTTCTTCACCAGTTAATTTTATCAAACTGCTTCCACTATTTATGATCGGCTTTAATATAAATTTTAAAACACCTACCCGAAAAACACAGAGCAAATAACGAATTAGGGTGTTATCTAAATAAAAATTGCATTATGCCAAATTTCTTTAAGTAACTTAAACAAATATATTAACCATATATATTTACAATGCTTTGTCGTGTTTAGGCAACACTTCTTAATAGGCTAATGGATAGTATTATGTGCAAAACATATATTGAACTACAATGGTAACACGAAATGCAAAAAAAAACGGTCTGTGTAAATAAACCGTAAATTTCAGAGAAATAGAACTTGTCGAAAGAAATTATGGAGAATAACAAAAATAAAGTTACTTCTTTCGAGGAACTTCTAATTGTGTTCCTAGCAGATGGAACAACTGGGTGACACAAGATGTTACCAACTAGTTTAGCAAAACTGGGTAAAAACTCGTAGAATTCAGAAAAGGCACATACAAGAAAGAATGAAAGATTTTTAAAAAATATGGACTGATCGCAAACAGAAATTTTAATAATCATACCTTATTTCTCTAGTAGGAATTTGCTTCAATTGAAGAAATCCGTCGTTTGGCCGCACGTTACACTGAGATCACCACAACAGAACCTCCATTCCCTGTCATAAGTAAATAATAAGAACGACGATCAGAAAATTTTGCTTTCGTAACTGAATTAATGCAGACGTGATTCACGTTCAAAACTGACTAGCCCAACAAATAAAAAACATCTTGACCTATATCACATTCACATATAAATTTAGATTGCGATTTTAAGAGTATATTTAATACCGCTGGAAACAATAGCAATAGCCGCAACAGAATTCCAAACACAAGAAACAATTAATAATAGAACCAACGAATTTCTGATTTGGCGCGTTAGCTTTGTGCTCACTTACCGTAAGACAACTGATTTTAGTAGTAATCCATTTCATTTTTCGCATAAAATGTTGGCGATGACCTCATTAAGAAAGAATACTGTAAAAATATTTTGGGAAGCTATCTACTGGATAACTGATAGCATATTGCTATATATGATATCATTTTTACTCGTTTATACCGCAGACATTTCACGGACACATCTACAACAGTTCAACGTACCAACGGAACTGAGAGCGAGAGCAGACAACTAGCCTCACTAACAGGTTCATGTAAAATATAGAAATAACGGAATTGTGTCCTAGATGCTTTTACTTTCCCTGCACTGCAGGAGTTTTATTCTTTTGAAAAAGCGTCATATGTGAATTAAATAATAGAGAAAAAACTTCACTCAACGGCAAAATCAACAAAGTAAACGGCACCTTATAATTAAAGCATAGGCTTTGATAGGGGTCGTTGTGTGCGTGTGTTTGAGGCTAGGGTTTATGTTTCCGGTAATTGCTAACTTTTGATCGCAAACGTTGCATTAAAGCATTGCTCATTTTTTTAAATTTAGTTGAACTGAACAAAAATCAAAGTTAATTTTGCAGCTTAGCTATGTTAAATATTTATATATTTACATTTCTTAAATGTCACAATCGATTTCAGTTTTCTCTGGAAGGGGGCGTGTTGTGATCAATTATGAAAACAGGTATGTAATTTGAGGTATAAATCGGAAAAGCATACAAACTCGTCGATTTGGACTATAATTGAAAAATCTTGGGAACTTGTATAACCCTGTAGATAAAATTGGATATAGCACACTTATGGGTATTTTATTGAGTAACATTAAGCATTATTATTTACATTATATGTAAGCATATTTAGTGTCCGTGCCATTATTGAATTAACTATATTTTGAGAATGGAAAAGAATAAATAACCAGGGATAAAACTGAAAGAAATAATCTTAGGCTGTTGTGAGGTGTGACGTTAGCAAACGCGACATTTCGAAACAGTTTACCCAAGGTCTCGCATGAATGATATTTTATTGGACGAATATCATGCAGTTTCCTCAACGAAAGAAAGTGCGCCGTCCACTACCTTGACATGGTTTTATAAACAAGTACGAAGAAGTAGCCACAATAATTCTAGATAAAGAAGAATATTTCTCAAATTATATATAAACTGCATGTTCAACATTACTTTTCACTAAACATTTTTTCCTACTAGTATATTTATGAATTACAAAACTTCCTGGTACCTTAGAGCGAAGATTAATTAGGCGTCCTAAGGAAGAATATTATTTCTTAAGTTATTGATAACACGATATTGTTGCACCCCCTGAACTCGGCGCCCGGGTGCTCACTACGCCTCTGGACGGAGGTCATATTGCGCCATACTTAAAACTCGCATTGAGTCGTTTAATCATGTAAATAGAGACTTCCGTTGCACCGGATATGAAATTAGATCTCGCGTTTTTTCCAGGGATGTTAAAATCACACTAATTTTTGTCTGTCGGTTTTCTTCAAGATTAATCATCAATAAACTTTTCCATTCTTAGTAACAAATGTTAATCAACCCAAGCGCAAAATAATAGCCGTCTCGCTTTTTTGTAAAAGGCAACAAAAGAATTTTCAGACACTTGAAATATTTCTTGCTTCGACACAGAGTGGGAGGGATTTTATGAAGTTGTAAATAACCTACGAATGAAATACCTAAACCCCTTTCCCTTTCAACCAGAAACCACGCCATACGATAAGCATGTGGCACAGTAGTCGAAGCCCTAAATCCAAGATTTCATTCTCTCTTCCCCTTCGAATTTACTCCAGTATCTGCTAATGATTCCAACTACATGAAAAAATTCCTTTAATGATAGATAACTAATAAAAATAAACAAATGATGAAATTTAAATTTTATAAATTTGCCTATGGCCTCTTAATAACCGTTTCTTCAACTTCAAATACCTTTTAATATTTTTCCTCAGCAGGTATCCACGGTTTTTCACACGTCTATTGACACGTAGTGAGATTCTTTCTTAGTGAGATTTTTTGCAATGACGAAATGCAATTTATTCGAAGTCAATGTTTTTATTATAAATGCGCTAAAATTGAATTGCTTTTGCACATTTTAGTCGCTGCCTTCTGTTGTCATTTCTATTGGTAATAAAAAATACTTGTTCTGATGTCTGGAAATAATATCGTGCTCCTCGTAATTGAATAATAATCCAGCTATTAGTGGATCGTCTTGATGCTCAAAAAATGGAATAATGAGCTCGAATGAGGCTACAGCGTTTTCAAGCGTCAACTCTCATTGTTAAGTTTTTGTGAGGATTATGCACTCGACTGGGCATGCATTTCTCAAACATACACTTCATTTTGAGTTAAGTTGCACTAGTAACATATGGCAGAATATCAACACGTACACATTGAGGGCATCAGAATTTTATAATTGCGCGTATTCCAGTTATAACTTGTGACAAGCACTTCCATTGCCAGACCAGCGAATTATATGCTAAACTTTATTTATTTTTATGCGGGCTCCGGCAGATGAAGTCACAAGTCCTCATATAGCTAAGAAAACATGGAATGAGCATAGACCATGTGTTTCTTGGACATGCTTCGAAGCTGAACCTTTGGTTTTCATCGTCGAGTGAACCTACCAGGCTTGGCGGTCGGGGATAGACAGCAGAACATCCCGTTGACATCTGCCAAAGCATGCTTTCCCACAACTGCACCTCTTCTTACGCATCCACTCTTGTTGAATTCTTAATTTTTCTGATTTTCCTTAACTGAGTAAATACTTAAATGCAACAGAATTTTCACCATAGTCGCTTCTAGATGAGATCCGTTGGCTGCATATTTCAACACACCAATGAAAATGAAAACCCCTCCCTTTGAAATACTTGAACGCTATTCGTAAGGCGCTAAGACCGCCTAAATGAGAAAACGAAATAGATGAAATAGTAAAAGAAAGAAAACCGAAAATCTATTTTTGTGAATGTTTACATGGGCAGAATGAAGAAAGGAGAGGATTTTTTTAGATACAGAAGTTCAGAATGCTCTATCAATTTCAAGAGAAAAATTCAATGCAAATGTAATTTTACTACTATTTTTACGAAAAAACATTGAGACAAAGAAGACAAATAAGATACTCTAGTAGATCAAATTTGAACTAGCGAGGTTCCTGCAGGCAGTTCAAATTGCAGTTGCTAAAATCCTCGTCAAAATAAATTATTTGTGTACACTATGACACAAAAAACAATAATTAAACTGTAAGAAAATCTGTCTATAGATTTGCGAATAACTTTAAAAGTTTAGAATTCCTCACACTTACTACTTACAGAAATATTGAATCTTTATTTTAAGGTGGTTATCACCCCATTGCTGACTTCGTTTTCGCTCTTAACGATGTGGTGCGGCAAAAGTAATAAGATGGATATAGGCGGAAAGAAAGTAGTGCCAGGGCGATCCTAATCGTACAAGTGCGTGGTAAGGTCCACAGATAAATACGTCCTAAACCACACACGATTTGCTGCCTATGAATATTCTCCTTTTGACACTCTCTCAGTGACCAGAATGTCACTCACTGTTCCAGACCCTCGGCAAAGGAAGTCAGCTCAGACACCAAACCGCCTCACCGATCATTCGATATTGTTTTATATCGATGGTTGCAGATACTTGAAATTGGGCACAACCTTATGTGCTTATGAACAGAAAATGTGCTTCCTAAAATAAAATGCCCATTCCAACCAATTGGCGAAGTTATACATAGTTTATCCCACATATCATCATGGGAATATAATTAAGGTGATTTCCTTTGCCTTCATCAATTGTGTTTCCTAGCTTGATAAACTCGAATTAAATGGGTTGAAACGTCTTTGAAGCCTCCTCACTTACAGACACTCCGAGGACTACCTTTCGTCTGGCTCCTACCAGGGACGAACATCATTGTTCCCGCCAGTGCAATTCTAGGGGTCAGAGGAAATCGAAGTCCATTCCACCATGCCCTAGTTTATGAGAGGCCATGAAATGAGACCACGAGGATTCGTTTGTCAAACGTCCACCAAGGAAACATGTAGAGTTTCATATAGTCTCTCGACCGCCGAATTCCACTTCCGACCGCCGAAGCCGGTAGTGAGACTCAGGGAGATTTCTTAAAAATCCTTGCTTCTATCCCTTCGTGTCTTTCATTCAAGGACTGCTTCACATTTTGGTAAATCTACCAACGAAAGAGCCAATTTACGATTATTGACTACACATATCGTGAAATTGATAATGGACGGTGTAACTTCCTGAAATTTTGCCATTTCGCAAGCATAATTGCAAAACGTATTTAAAATTACTACCTATTAACTTAATAATAATTTATTTTTAACTGTACAATATTTTACGTAGAGATGTACCTTGAAATTCATGGCCTTGAATCAAGAGGGTAGATTATTGTGTTCTTCGTTCCCTTTTACGTGAATCCATCTTTCGTTGGGACAAATGACTTGCAGTAAGCTTTCTTATTCATCGGGCATCATAAAATTTCTGTTCGTCCATAGGTATCCTGCAAACAGATTTTCAATGAATCACAAATAATTATTGGAAACAGGCATTGAATAAATATAAAAAAAGAACCACACAGGGAGCCAAAATGGAATCAGAACTTTGCAACGGAAAACCAAACTAGAATAATTAATAAACCAAGAATTCAAGGAGAATAAAATGAGGAAAAGTTCATTAGTCTATGAGTTACAGTAATCTCAGGGGAATGAGGAGGCTTACTCCTTGGGCGCAATGGGCAACATGCTGAAAGAACGTTAAATGAAATACATGAATGAAAACTATTACTTTTACCTATTCGATAAAAACTGAGAGTAGGAACTATTCTAGGAGGAAAGAACCTGGAATTCTAGGATTCCATATTATTTATCCAGTCAAAGTAAGTATATCTGTAACGATAGATGTTCGAAAGGCATTAAATGAAGGATATGCCGAGGGGAAAGGACGTTCATCATCAAGAAAAGATGCCTACTGAGACTCTGCGTAGCAATCTTGTAAATAAAGATACTTTACGGACCAGAATAAGAAAAAATGAGAAAAGCAGGCCAAAGAAAATGAGAATATTTCAAATCATCCTGAATGCAGCCGATTTAAACTCAATGCCCGGCTTTGTCGTTCTTCTTGTGGCTGCAATATGCATAATTGCCTGTATGGATAGCTGCCGGGTTGTTGGTAAAACTACATTTACCTGCATACGTATCAAGGTACACATGAGTGACACTGTCCACCTGGCGTCTTATGACCATTCTGCCCATTGAAGTACCAGATATAGTACTATTCCGGTCGTTGCGTGCGGTGAAATTTTCTTCTCATTAGTTATCTATTAAATTTTTGGGGACATGGTAGTTTTATAAAAAATGCTTGTTCTCACAACTTAATATGATTCTACGAGACAAAAAATATTTCAGGTGAAATATCGACCCTATCAGTTTATGGAGAACTACAGAAAACGAACCCGATGGGTTGGGTAAGCTTTGAGATGAAATGGATTTCCTAGAAACATTATGCAAGGAAAAATCTCGTAGACCTGCCAAGGCTAAAGAGAATAAGCATAGGATAAGTAATACTAATAGTAATAGTAATTTATTTCTGCTGGTTACCAAGTAACATAGAAATCGTCAAACAG
>LYUA01001187.1:182134-198828 GCA_002093875.1 Calopteryx splendens | reverse complement strand
TCTGCTGGTTACCAAGTAACATAGAAATCGTCAAACAGTACAAATAAGACAATAAGGGAGAATGTAAGGCTACAATTTCCAGCATTATGATTTAAATGATAAAAACTGGATGTTAACATTTGTTTACTGTTGACGAAAATAAAAATAAATTTAAAAAAATAGATTTGAACCGAAAAATTCACTAGAAAGTTTTAGCTTCACTTATTTACTGATAGCAGAACTTATATTTGTTTGATTGACCTGAAATAGCCGCTATATCTTATCCTGATACACATACAACTTTCTGTTAAATAATTATAACATTATTTTTTTTATACAGACGATAGCCATTTTCTTCTAGCCGTATTGCTTTGTGGAACAAAAGTCCTTCAGCGTGCGTGCAATCATGCGGACAAAAAAAAATATTTTATCCCAGTGATAACCATAAATTTCCAGTTGAAATGAGAAGAATGGCACACTGAAAACAGAAAGAACCAGTTATAAACACCTGACTGCAGATGTGCAGTTAAATCCCGATATTTATGTTTCTTTTTTTGTAAAACGCGTGTCAAATGAATAGATTTCGTAGTCTTGGAAGTATAAGTATAGAACAGATTGAGTGCTCATGCATTGAGCATCATCATGAGTTATAAATCGAAGACTAGTTTGTGGCAGTTCTCTAAGCTATCCTGTCACCTTCCAATCTCTTCATTCCCTCATTGTTCATCGTGCTGTCATCTTCCATCGAGCCTTGTATATCATTGCTGTCCTTCCTAGGTAATATTTACCTACTATGTTTTCTTCAATTTTAGTCTTCAGTACATTATCGTGATTCAGGATATCCCTAATTACTTTCTCTCTCCTTCTTGTGTCCTCCATTAGCTTCCTTCCTCACACTCTCTTTAAAGTACTTTTTAATTTGTTACTTTATTTCCATCATTCTTCTGTAGCACCAGATTTCCATCCCCTCCAAATTTCTCTTCTCTACTTCTCCTATCGTCGCGTCTTACAGCCGTAGAAAAGTAAACTCCATAGTACCCGAAAAATAGTACACAGTTTGGGTGAAGCTGAGGGTGCCCAGAGGCGTCACACGGCACTTTTTCATTAAACCTCGTATAAGTTTTAATGAATCACTTCATTTATGTATATGCTTTTACTATTAGTAGAATTGTTTTTATTGATAAAAAGCCTTCTTCATCATTCCTATTTTGCTTAATGTTTACCTCTTGCTTCTTCCAACGCTACTGAACTTACTACATAAATTTTAAATCTCTTTCACTTGTTCCAGCGTATCTTTACCTAGTCTAATTTGGGGATCATCTTACTTACTTCAACTGCAGACAATTATCTCAGTTGTATTCTCGTTTATCTTAAGGATGTACTTTTTCATCCTCTTTTCAATAGTGTACGAGTAGCTAGTATCCTGATCTAGTGTTCTTCCATCTCGGCAAATATCTTTATACTACCCTCAAATCGCAGCGAGCTTCTCCTTTTTCCGAGTATTCGTGCGTCACCCCTTATCTTTTCTTCGACGGAAGATAACAAAGAGGGATCAAGAGAGATTAGACAAAATTAAGTAGGATGAGAGAAAAAGAGTTGCAAGGGTCTGACATAGCGTGGAATACAAGATTTTGGAAGGAAGTAGTTATCTGTTATCTGATTGGTAAAAAATAATTACCTATGATATAATAAGTAGTTCGAGGCGTTGTTTTTAAAAGTTGAAAATTTACCATTATGCAACAAAAATAAATTCATTCTTATTCACACAACATTTTTTGCCCAAAAGAATAGTTACCCAAAAGAATAATACTTTTGTTATGATTTATACATTATTTATTTAACCGACTGAGATATCAGGAATTAAGCATCATTTTCAAAGTGAAATTGAGTTGTATTTGAAGATACACCCGAGGTAGAAACAATTTTTACCTTTAAAATACCGCTTAGAAACTGTTGAGCTTTACTGTGTAGAATATTTCAAAGAGTCATATTAATTTATTATACCTTGTAATCATGGAGTCCATTTAATTGAATGTAATTCCAAACATTATCCTATAACAGTTTGTGGATACCGAATATTGGCATTCTGCCAACACGGTGAGATACTCTAATTGTAGGCACTCTCCTGCAGGCAGAGAGGATCCAGGGAGATTGGAGGCACTTGGCCCATCAACGGTCGAAATAATACCATGATTAGTTATTCGCTGAGAAGTCGACATTTAAATTTGAACTTGAGGGAAAAAGCACAACTATTTCACTTGCCTCCCCTCCCTTTGTGCACAGTATTCTGCAACGAATGGTAGTTGAAAATTTCCTGTTAAGCATGCAAGAGTTCAAGCACATTAGGGGGCTGGGGGAACAACTTGTTGCCTCGTCATTAGCCCAACGTAACTGACCAGCGACTAGCCAAAGCACTACAGGATGGTTCACACGAGCCAAGAACTCGGTGGACCTCAAGTCTCCCAGAAGGTAATCGAGCTGGAGCCCGGATCGTGATTAAGAGAAGTCAAGGCGCCTCTCAGGTACCACATAGGCCGTATGGAAGTTTTGCTGTCAATGCTGGAAATATGGATTTTCAGTGGTTAAATTAATGGGTTATTACAGGCATAATAACATTATACTTATAGTGAGCCAACTGGCGCCAAATATTTTATTCCATCCCCTCAAAACAAGCATAAGATCGCTAATTACCCTGAATGTAAAATTTAATGGACGATAAAATGTTCTCTCATATGTAGTCATATTAGTCGCAATTTTTCTTAATCGCGTTAAATGTAGTGGTGGCAGTTTCTAGGATATTAAGTGAAGTATTAAGAATTTTTTCCCTGTGGCGCCAAAGCGACCCCACTCTAGCAATACGACAACTACGAGCGTGCCTTGATTAAGCCATAACCGGGGGTCTCGAACCTGAGTACGTGCCACTCGGCAAGTAGGTTGGTTCGCGTAGCAGCGGCGAGACCCGCCGTGCATTCCCAAGAACGGAAAGATTAATCAGACGCGTTTATTTTCGTATATAGCGCGGCCATTCCATTCGATCAATGTACTTTCCTTCCATAGAGCTATAGTTGATCAAATATGAACTTCGAACAGACCAGTAGGCCATTAAAATTAGCGTAATGACGGCCTATATAAAATGTTTTGCACCTGTGGGACAGATTTATCGATTATATTTGGCAATCAAATTTCAGACAGATTAATGAACGAATACTTTTACACGCATCGATCCTTTAAATAGTGGCAAAAATATTTGCTCTCACCGATTATGTATCTCAACACATGAATATCATATCAAGAGACACAGAGATTATGCAGCGCTTTTGATTCAGAAAAGGTACTTATAACCCAAAAATTTTCTTATAAGGTTCAGAAGTGATTCATAATATTTATGCCTTCTTTTACGGAAAACTAGGAAATGCATTAAGTTCATGTTTTTAAAGGATATAATATAATTACAACAAGTATTGATTAATTAATTCCAAATAGTAATTAATCAATCATCTAAAATGCAAATCTATATCACAGAAACAATTAATATTTATGTTAGCCTAGAATATATCTTATGAATAAAAAATATCAGCATATTGATACGCATTAATGAATACGTAGATATAAATAAATACCATTTTAGACCACATCATCATCCCTTTCCAACCGTGATATTTTAGGTTAAAATATAAGGAAATTAAGTATAATTTGATGTATCACAGGTAGTTAAAGCCAGTAACGTTATTTTCTTAAACCCATACTTTTATATGGACTTTGCCTTACCAACGCCTTCCTTACTGAAATTTAACCCCGCGATTGGTGAAGGGTTGCTGTACCTACTCCTCACATTAGGAACTAGTTACCAACCACCGTTTTTCCCTCGCCCGAAAAATTTTGATAGAATAGACTTTTCTTGAGCACTGCATGGTACACCCCATCATCCTAGGCCGAACAAGCTAAGAGTCAAGAGTACGGAACATGAGCCTTGCCTGGAATGGCCACTCGTCTCATATCACTTCTAATTAAAAATCTATTACTCCATGTCATATCGAGAAATCATCTTGTTCGTTAAACGCGAGGTAAAAAAATGTTTCCTTAATGTTAATTCAATAAGTAGGGAGATAAAATCTATCAGTAGGGTTAAAATACCGATTTTTTATATGACCAATGCATCTAACATGACATCTTTTTAAAAGGCTAAAGAGAATTCGTGCGTGAGGCAACTATACTTTGTTCAGCATGATTTACTACTTATCTAGCAATTTCGATAATATTTCTGTCATGTTAAACAAGAAAATTTTAATTAATAGCGAAAATTAGGCAACCAAATATTTTTATTTTAAAACAAAATAAGAAGGTCTTAC
Organism: Calopteryx splendens; assembly: GCA_002093875.1. NCBI lineage: Eukaryota > Metazoa > Arthropoda > Insecta > Odonata > Calopterygidae > Calopteryx > Calopteryx splendens. The sequence goes on along the minus strand of LYUA01001187.1, from coordinate 194,500 downwards.
AATATACTCTTGTCCCTTGTTTTTTTTTGGAAATTGAAAATGTATTTTTTCTCTACACGAGTAATTAAGGAAGCCATTAAAGTTTCCAATTTGGAAGGCAGTATGGGCCTTATGGAATAAGCTGTTTCCTAACGTAAGCGCTCTGCGATCACCTCCTTTGAATATATGCAACCACTCATAACACTTCGCCAAATTTGACCTGGTTAACTTACCATTATTTAATTTACATATCGACAGACTAGTTCACGTACTTGGGCAGTACTATGGAGGAAAATGGGCGTGGTATTTAGAATATTAGGAGAAGAAGAGCGCTCCCAAAATAAGCATATGCGAGAAGAAGAGAATTGATGACAGGTACACTGAGTAAATATGAAAACAAAAGATTAGTAAAAAAGTTCATATGGAGAGGAATGACGAAATTTTAAGTATGGTTGGAGTAGAGAGGAAGTCAACGGGCGAAATTCGAAGAGGGCAGAAAAAATGGACTGGGAAAATATTGAGAGTTAGTGAGATGCCGAAGACCGTAATGTAAGGGAGAATGCAATAAGTCAAGTGAAAAAGAGGAATGAAGAGCGCTTTTTAGACGCTATAAGAGCTGGAAGGAAGTACGAAGAACTGAAGGGGAATGATCTAGGATAAGCAAGAAGAGGTTCGCGCGAAACTCATAGTGAGAAATAGTGTTTTAGAAGCCGTCCAAAACCTACGTTTCATAGGTAGATTACCTTCGATGATGATCGTCCCACTTCCAACTGTAGGTTTATTAGAACATGGAAGAATAGATTGTTCGAAATGTTATATTTACTGCTTCAAAAAGAGTTTTTTTATTCGAGAGAAATAGCCTGCAAGAATATTTAAGGATGACTGAAAGGTCATCGGATATAACAACTCGGTTTCAGCGAACATGGTTATCTCTCCAGGATGAAAACAAAAAATTGCACAAATAAGGAGGTGATAATTCTCCGAGAGTGGAAAGACTCGCGGATAAAAAAATTGAGAAATGGACCATAAATTACTAACAGAGCAGTTATACTTCTAAATTATAGAAAGAATGATATCTGAAATGTATCATGTTGGTGACAATGGCAGTGGTGTAACAAGAAAATTATTTTGGGATTGGACAATACAGTCTCTTTGTTGCTAAAATTACTGCACCTGAAGAATTTACTTTTCTTGTCCAAAATATTTTCTGGTATATTTATTATGAGCTCATTGCTGCTTTATATTTGCTGGTATTTTCTCAGCACAATTGAAATATAAATGCATAACCTTCGTAAAATATCATCAAGAGTACTCAGCTTTGCCAATTATTCATATGAGAGTATATTTCGGGAGCCGGTGGGATTTAGTCTAATCGCTCCCCCTGGCTATGCCACATGGCAAATGTAATAATTATTACCTGAATAAATTTTTCAGTGGCACGAGCTGAAGTCAAAAGTAATTTAATACTTTCCACGTGAGACATTCATATAATATAAATGAGGAATACCATATGATTCGATGATAATATGCTTTTAATATATTCTCACTTCTCGTATATTGGTTAAATTACTAATTTTATGGCAAAAATGGTCTTAGAAATTTTGAAAACAGAATGAGTAATGTTCCTAGTGTGCAAAGAAGCAAACTCAACGGAAATTATTAGCACGGGTCATCATACTTTATTCCAGCGTCACATTGAACGAAAAATTACGTCTTGGTAAAAAATGTAATAAGTTCAAACAAAAACCACGTGCTTCATGTCTGACCACTAAAGAATCAGAAAGGCTTTCGATCCCCTGTATTGCAAACCAAACCATCTATTGACGCGGGTGACGTTCATTGTGAGGATGGTGACGATGTAAGGCGAATAATTAATTCTACAATGTCATCCTACAAGTTATCCACATATCTTAGCAAGCTGAATCCAGATTTCTCGAATCAGTTTGTAGAAGCTCTCGGATAAAATTTTTTTCTACGACTTTCTTCTTGAAAGTGGTATTTTTCATTCTGGCGTGTTTTATTTGATCCTAAACCATTACTTTTGGATTCCGTTCACATTGTTTAGGTGGGAGGTACATGCAGCCATGTTATTGCTAGTTCATCGACCCAGAATTTTTCGAACTTTCTCCATGCATAGTTTACGGAAAATAAATGTCCCTTTTCAAGGTTATATTGAAAATCTGAATGGTCTTTCACAATTTAACTCCACAATTGAGATAGTATATTATCATCACTATCAGGACAAATGGGGAGAAATGGTCTCATGCATGAGAATAATCCTACAATGATTTGTTTACGATGTTCAAAGCAATACAAACTCAGAAATTGAACCATATTTCCACAATTATTGAGTTCCAATATTTATTCCAATTTAAAAGAAGGAAAACAGCGTAGTTACATCTTGCGTTATTTATGTTTAATATTATCTCCAATTAGGTATTCAAAAGTTCAGCGCAAGTGAATTTACATGAGGGTTACATTCATTCTCCACAAAGCCACCTCAAAATGGCATTACTACATACTCAGTGCGTAAGGATCACTGTTTAGAGGTGGAGCGGAGCTAAAGATCGCTTCAAGTTTTCCTCACCTTATGATGCCTTATTTATGATCTTATTTTGCTCCCAATCTACTCTTATGTACATATTTGCTCAGAGTACTTCCGTCTCCTTTAAAAACTAAAACTATACCTATTTAGCAATGAAAAGAGGGCTCCTCTTTCGTTGTTTGTTGGATAAATGTGGAAAGCCGAGCAGTTATCCCCATGTGCAAATATAGACTGGATTTACCCATGAAGGGTGAGCTAGGAGTTTTCTCTGGTGTAATGGTAATCGCTTACGCTAGGGTTAGATAGAAACCGAGGCCGAGCTCATCCCGTAATTAGTTTTTGCTAAGCGTGCGAGTTCTTATTGCTCTTCATTTTGGCTTATCACTCACTCTGCTGAGTTTATCTTCTATGTTATAATTTCGACAAAGGCTCCACCATAGAAGCTACTTGATGTAAGAATTAATTTTGTTTTCAGCCGACGATTTGGTATTTTTTTAGAATACCAAATGAGGTCTCAAGTACCTACCATTTCATCTCCTCGAAATTATGTGCGAAAGATGGAAGACGGTTCCATGCCAGTAATTAATTTTAATTCGATTCATTCGACGAACACAAAATCCAAATTCGCTGGGCATCGCCTCGGGGGTGGCGCGTGAGTTATTCCGTATTGAAAACCTTTTCGACCAAGGAAGTGAGAAGTATATAGATTACATCATATTTATTTTATAAGCAAGAAAAATAATATACCAAAATTCTTACCATGACAATTCAACAAACGATCGGATATAACACATATATTTTGACAACTTCTTTAACTCTGATTTTTAACGCATTTTTCGTTGCACACATTAGCACCCAAATGTTTAACTTTGAATTTTGGATCATAAAAGTGGGAATTTTATTGATGCATGGCAAAATTGTATCCATGACAGAATAATTGGGATATTTTTGGGGCAGCTTTCAAGGAGAGGTGTTATACTTTTTCAGTGTGGAGCATAATATTGACATCTAAACTTAATACCTGATTTAAAAAAATTAAACTTCAAACTTATAGATTTACAGATGGATTAAAAACACAAAATACATCTAAATACTGTTGAACTGTAACAAGAGTTATCAATATTTATACGCAAAGTAATTTTCATTGTCACGAAAACCAAAAAAACGTAGTGAAATAATTCAATAACGGATTTGAAAACGATCAGCCACCAACGTTTTTAAATATGTATTACTGCATGGAAGTGTACAATCTCACGATTCCCATGCATTTCGTGACTCTTTATTTCCACCGACTGATCGATTTGTTGGCTGCATAAAAACCGACCATCTCCAGCTCGCCTGGCAACAGGTCTTCAAGTGGGTGAATGCTGGACTGTATAAGGAAGCAAGTTTTAATTTATGCGGGAAATTACGTGACTGATGCATAAGATAACACAGCCTCGGCGCAGCATCAATCACGACCGGAATATTATTTATGTCCTTAGAATAGTTATTAGAATATCTTAACAATACTAATGCATCAAGGTAAGGATGGCATAATTAAATGGAGGCTTTTACCTTTGAATTAATAAATATACCTTAATGTAATACATACATAAAAATTTTAACGGTAAAACTGTCTATTAGCCAGAAAATTTGCCTAAATAATCAACTTCTATTAGGTTCTTATGCATGAAATCGTATTTGCTTCTGTAGTCCCATTCCATCTCATTATGAATAAAAATTAGGATTTGAAATGCTAGGGGTAATACGTTAACTTTTATTTAAAATTATTTGATTTTATAACATTTTCAGGTGCCTATAGTATTTAGACTTGATGTGTTTTGGCGATCCTAAGTAAATTGAACTGGTCGGTATCTCTCACGAATTCAATTCCGTCCAATATTTATAGACTCGTCTGTGTCAAACGAAAGACATTTCGATGTGCCATTTCAAGTACTCCCATGACGGCATTAAGAGGACAGTGGGAGGGAGCTCTAGGGAGAGGTCGAAGGAAATCCTTGCGGCGGGGAAATAATGTACACGGAAAGGGAGTAAAACAACAGGCAGGGGGAAGACGGCACAGCCTTGTGGACTTCCCCACACTCGCCGACGGCGGTTTCCTGCTCACGCACCTCTTTCCAATTTTTACTCGACCGAAATAAATCAAGTGATCATTTCAATTATTCGGATTACATCTAGGGAATTGATTCCTTCCTATCGCTTCAGTTATAAGAGCCTTAAGAACGGAGGGGGCGATACGAAGGCTGTGGCCGGAAATATAGGCATTCTTTTCTTTGGAAGCGTCGTCTTCGAGGGTCACGCTGGGGTAATTCTAGAAAAGATCAGCCGTGGGCGCCATGTGTGGACCGCTTCTCGGGTGGCGAAACGTTTACTCACTCACTCGCAAACTCCTCCGGTGGCGCTTCCCTCTTCCAAGTCTCTTCCTACCCCCTCCCCCACTCTCCCCCGTCATCCTCTTTCTTCGCCCCCCCTCTCCCCCCGATCCCCTGTCCTGTCTCTCCCCTCCCTCCCTCCACTCACTCTCTTTCCGCCGCCGGTGGAGTATTATTGATCCGGTTCGCAGGCTGCTGAACCTTTTGAAATGGAGATTCAGCGAGGAGCCGGGAAAGGAGTGGAGATGGTAGGTTGGCCGGGCCCAAGGGGGTGGAGGCGAAGGGTAGGTACGGCAGGCTCCGGGGGTGCGACGGACGGGGAGGTGAGGGAGGGGTTCCCGCTGGGAGAGACGGCGGCGACGGGGGCGTTTAGCGACTATGGCAGGTGTAAGGAGAAAACGCGCCAAAGTCGTCCCCATGGAAACACTTGCTACGATCGTTACGCAATCGATAAATCTTGCGATAAATCGTTAACCGCACGAGACAAGTATCGCGGAATACATAACATCCCTCATTAACAGCGACATATTAGATTACGAATGAATTTTAATGAATGACAAGCTGAATACGGGGATCAATTATTTAGCAATGCCAATACGGTTCTAAAGTCATCCACTTAAAAGATATATTTTTTTTAAGTTTCGCGTTAAAATTATTCATTCGTTTATCTCAGGTGAAAGTGATTTATATAGTTTAGTTTTAGACAAGTTTATTTTTAGGGAATTCACCAAGGAGGAATATTTAAACTTCATATATTAGGTTTGTAATTTTATTTCCAACAGTTTCACGCGAAATCACTCCTTACTGATAAACCTGCGTATTGCTCATCTTATTTGCTTAGACTCCAACTTCAGAAAAGAGTTCTTTACTACATTAACGAAAAATTTGAGTATAGGTCCTTTTTCAGCCATTACAGAAAGCGTACTGTAGTAGTCTTCTATAATTATAAAGAGAAAATTGTTAATTATAAAATTTAATATAATTTTGCAAAGCATAAGGTAAGCAATACCTTTATGCCGAGATTCCTCCTTAAAATCTGTTGTAATTGAAGGTCTAATGCAATGCATCTGAGTAATCTGTGAGCTAAAATAGATTTTAGATTATAACATAGAAATTTATAGGGTCTCTTAATGAGCAACAAGTTCGAGCAAGTAGTTCGAAGGCCTTTTGGCTCGACTCCCTCCAAAGGCGAGCGTGTTGCGGGTAGCTTAACCTGTAGGATAGGCTGAGGGGCGGATGAATACTTATGCATATCAATCCAATACCATAGATATTACTTTTTTTATTTTCCCATAATATCGAAAATATGAATCCTTATAATTCTATAAGGAATTTAAGGCATACAAAATAAAGTTTTGTTATCATATAGTTTATTGTTTATTATCTCAGAAATTTAATTTTATGTCCATCCCTTTCAAATGATTTATTGGAATTTATTTCATAAAATTATATTTTAAATCCACTTCCTAATGTGTCCTGTCCAAGGAATTTGCTTTCGACAAAGGTGATTGGCATGCATCTCGTTTTTTTTGTTTTAAAAGTAAGGATTAAGGAATTGGAATGTTAAAAGCATGCATTGAAATTTAAAATAGTGTTAAATGGTACCCACCATAGAGTAAAGACCTATACTCTATGATGGTACTTAAGTAATTTTTTTAATATGAAACCAAATCTTATAAAAAACATTCACTTTATATCAAGGCTAGGTATTTCTGCACACCTTAACAACAAGGGTGGAAACAATAAAAGGAGAATAACAACTTCATGCCATCCCTAATGTATCTGTACTGTCATTACATACATGTGTTGAAGAGTTCACATTTTTTTAATTTTGTGAATACACCAAGAACGAGGAACAACTGAATGCCAAAGTACTTAGTTTGACCAAAATGGCTAGAGGCCTAGAGTTTATAGTACATGACCTAGCCATCTTTCATCAGATTTTCAAAAGTGACTCTCCATTTCATATGAACTGAGGTCATTTTCCCAAAAACTTAAAATCAAAGTAACCAAGAGAAATGAAGAATTAGTTCATCCAGAAATTAACTTCTGATGGCTAATTTTGACAGAAATGAATAAGTGTAGGAATATGAGAGGTTGACGTCAATAAATATGGTGAAAATTTAGGTAATTCAATAGTTGTAACTGGAAGGCAACTTGAATCAAATTTTACCATATTTTACAGTTCAGCTTTCAAGTATGCTTTAATACATTGTTATGTCACCTCTTTAATACTGTAATGGAGACTCACACATTGCTCCAAATATTCTACTGTGGTGTCTGGCAAACTTGACAATGAGGTATAGTGGCTTAATATACACATTAGGTAGGTTCATAAATAAAATCAAATTAAATGGTTGAACATTTTTCACTAGGATTTGAACTAATTTGCAATATTTTTTTGATTTTAATCTTCAAAATGATAAAAATAAGAGGAAATTAATGAAAATCAATGTAAGCAAAAATGTAATCTTGTATTAAAATGAAACACAGTAAGTTATTTAGAATATTGATTACAGTCAGATCCTAACATTAATGACTAGGGAGTAAACTTAGTATATATATGGGAACAAATTTACAATGCAGAAATCATTGGCTTGAACTGGGATGGGAATGATTTTTGCACATATATGCGCCGAAGAAGAGGACTCTGATAAAGTTACTTTCAGTTTCTTTCACAAGGGAGTTCTTCTGGAGTTAATGAAAAAATTAAGAAAATACTTTAAAAATAAAAGGTTAGTAAGTTGTTTGCCACTTAATGATAGTCTACATTTTTTTTATCATTTCACTACCAATAGTACAACCTATTGTTGGAAACATGGAAAAGTTTTCTCCTATTAACATTACCAAAAATTGCAGGAAGGCAACATAATTTAAATTATCATTTATAAATACAGAGCCCAAATGAGAATATCCACAATAAAATTTACACTTAGTATATACATACACTTATGAGGGTGTGGATTGAATGCATTGCATTAAAAAATAATTTGTCTATTGCTAATTCTAATACCTAATTCTAATACTATATGAAAAAATATTTCTACCATGAATTTGGCATGTTTGAATAAAATTATATGGTTAATTTTATTAATTGAACTTGCACTTAAGGAACTAAATGGTTATTATAACTGTTATGAAACATAAACATATTTTACATGCTTCACCCTATGTCTCTGGAAGTGAAATACACATTTGAAGATACAGATTGAGACTGAAAATGAAATATTAGTCACCAAAACAGGTCTAATATAAAGTCATTAGTCAACCTAAATGGAATAAAATCTGGGATATGGTTGGAAATTGGCCAAATTTCAAGAAAAAAGGCAATCTACTTTAGGTGCCAATCATAAATGATGCATGCAGACTTAGGTTGTTTTTACATGCTCTCTCCTTTTTCAATGAGACAGTTATTTTGAAAAGATCCTAAGTAGTATCTACCTCAAATAATAAACATTTCCTTTGTTTACTGAATTATTGCAGACATACTAAAATAAGCATTAAATATTCTTACCTAGAACATTAGTAATATATAGCAATGTCGAGATTTTTTCAATTGAGATACTTGAGATACTCAAATTAGAATTAATAATACTGTCTGACAAGAAAATCAAAGTTATCATTGATAATTACCTAAGTAGGAGAAATGCCAAAAATGGTAGTTAACCTTGGAGAGCCTACTTCTTTATTGATATTACATTAATGGGCTGAGTGAAAGTCATTCAGACTTCCTAGCATCCATTTCAGACACCCTTTTCATTTTACCAGATACCACCACCACAGTGATCAACCTAAAGGATGTTTGGTAGGCGAGGGTAGAACTCACGCAGTACTAAGACTTATACAGCATGTGGAATTCACACATCAGGGCAATAAGGGAGGCCAGTTCCTTTCCCTGTACCGCCTGTGTTTTCTCAGGATGACCTGGTGTCCAAAAAACGGTACACAGCTTGGGTAAAGCTGAGGGTGCCAAGAGGTGTCACACAGAATTGAACCCCGGGCTCTCCAGTCAGTAGCCCAGTGCTTTAACCACTGGACAACCATGCCCCCCATGAAAATGAATGATCTCTTTAACCCTTTCGCTGTGGTGGTCTTTTATTGCTGTACACAAAACGATGGAAATAAAACCCCGAAAAATGTTCACATACTGAATCATATACTGTATTGCCACACGTGTCTGCTCTACAATGGAATATGCTGAGAGGCGAAAAATGCAAAAGAAAACCAAGAAAAGACATACTCGTCATATGCATTGCAGGATAAACAACACATGATGAGACATTGCCCTAACTCGTAGCGCAAGGGTTAAAATAAGGTGGTACATAGTCATTGCATATCCAAATAACAAGGCATATACAATCATTAATGCCAGTCACTTTAACATTACAGAACCCAAACATTTTTTTTCATACATAGGAGCCAGTTTCTGAAAGAGGCAAGTCAAATTACAAGTAATGACTGCTTTAGTTAGATCCAAACTTCTAGTAGTCATAAATCTGAAAAAGAATTCATATCACATATACACTTTATAAAAAAAACAGTAATCAACCCGAATGTTGGTATCATAGATGAGGGTAGAGCTCACCTAATCATAAGACTAACAGCATGTGATATTCACATATCAGGGAAGGGGGGCCCTTCCCTGTGCCATCTGTGGTTTCCCAGGAATATCTGGCACCCAAAAAATCACACACCTTGGGTGATGCTGAGGGTACACAGGTACATCACCCAGAATGGAAACTGGGCACTCCAGTTGGTAGCCCAGAACTCTACTCACTGGACAGCCACACCCCATACACTGTATAATGTTAAATACTACATTCCCAACCATTTTTAGAGGGCTTGAACTTGATGAACTGCTTTGATAAATTGCCCCCTTTAGATGTTATGCATAGTGAGTCATTTTGGTCGGGACCAGTCCAAATTCTTTTGCATTGTCCATCAAGGGAAAGTTTTATCTGTTTACATTTTGCTATTGACTGTAAATTCCTCATTCCAGGAAGGTAACTGGTCTCCCCTTCCCCTCCAGTCTGCTGTTCTCATATCGCCCTCACAGTAACCTACCATGAGGGGGATTGAAGCATTACCGTAGATGAATTAGACTATCTATGAAGTAGACTACTGAATACCAGCTAGGTTATCAGGAAAGAACAACAACATTAAGGAGTTTCCTTATCCAGCAGGTAACATTATGGAGCTCCTTTAAATAGCAAATAAAATATGAGGTAAAAAATATTTCCTTGTGAATATTTGTACACTAATATTATTCTTTCAGATGAGATATGCACAACATGTTGATGGCAGCTCAAACACACCGTTACAACAGGTACACCAAACCTTCATTCTCAAGGAGAATCTGTCCAAACAAAGGGTTAAGAAATGTGGCACCACATTCAATGCTAAATGGAGAGAGACAGTGAACTAAATAAAATAGATATTTAAATGACCATTGAAGACTTGAACCTTGTGTAATTCTAAGTTGTCCCATTTTCATAAAATTCTTAGGTCCACTGAAACTTCATGACCAATGAAATATTTAGATCAAATGTGCACTTTTCACATGATTATGAGGCGCTTCCAAATATTCCATAGAATTTAAATATTCAACTCTTACCAGGAGCAGAATGAACTTCTGCCATTAGATAGGTACTACTTTTTATATAATTAAGCTGCAAGTCTGCTGAGCAGCATCTTTGTGAGTGCACATGCTTCTTAGTTTTTGTTATTTTCATTACACCATGTTCTTCTCTATATGCGAATTCCGAAATGGCTAATGTGAAGGAGTTAAGTTCATTTGCATTATTTTTGTTTCAAGCTCAAGAAAACTGCTGAAACAAAACAATTGCTGAAGAAGACATTTGATGAAAAAACTCTGAGTCAAGCAAGATCATTTGAGTGGTATAAGCATTTCAAAGATGACTGAGGGTCCATGGAGAATGACAAACATTTGGGTCAACGGGAAGTGTGTGAAGTGATTAACCTTTGAGAACTGAAGGCAGACAACCTATGACATTTGGACTGCGGACATGTGAGCCTATTCTAGAGGATGCACTGAACATGAAACAATGCAGTGAATTTTGTTCCTCATCTTTTGAACGACCATCAAGGTGACCTTAGGGTTGAGGTGTGCACTGAGCTGTAAGCAACAGTTCCGGATGACCCAAACTTCCTGTCCAGAGCCATAACTGCCTATAAATCATAAGTGTACTGTTATGACCATGAAACAAAGCAGTAATCTTTACAGATGAAGAAATTTTGTGATTTTCTGACAGAGAAGAACACGGTGTAACAAAAATTAAGAAACATACACTCAGGAAGATACCATTTGGCAGACTGGCAGCTGAAATACACACCAAAAGGCATCTAGTGGTATGAGTTTATACTGGTTTGGGCATAATATCATAAAGTTCAGAACTATGAAAATATTCTCAGAAAGTTTGGGTAGCGTCTCCTATGTGGGTACCTACCTCTAAAATTTGTATACTGCATGCAGGTAAGTCCAATATTATTTTAATATTGCAAATGTTAAAAGTTTTATAATAATTTAAATAAGTGAAGCTACACAAAGCTTTTGCACATTTAACAAAGAATATTATGGGTTCATAGTTAGCTTTGTAAAACACCCCTGCTATGGATATGAGACTGCCCTGATCCTGGTGCCATGTGATTCTCAGGTAAAACCCACCCTGAATTGGCACCTTTTAAGTATGGCAGACTATTGCTTTAAACATTTTTATATCCTACTGATTTTTTAAATATAATAAATTGTTTACTCTTTCATTTTTTTTAATTGAGGTAGAGCTTAAACATTTCTTTTGTAATGTCAAATATAATTTTAAAAGTTTTGACTTATAGAAATTTGGTCTTGAATCATATCCCATTTTCTTGCCAAGTTGCTCTTTTACCTCAGGCCTGTTGTGTTACAGTACATGCATAAACTATTTCTCACATTTACCAATTTTTTCCAGGGTTTACCTTTCATTTAGTCATCATAGATCCTTTCCTGAATGAAGATAATACACAATAAATATTTTCTATGAAGATTAGGCCAAGAAAAAGTGAGCCAAATCTTATGATGAAAGGAATAAAGTGATTTCACTTTCATTAGAGTATAGTATTAATTCATTCATGTAGCAGCCTATTGGAGACAGTAATAATAAAATCAGTTTATGGAAAGTACTTAACCCTTTGAGTAGTACAAACGTTCATGCACATCATCAGGCTCCTGACCATCTGAAGTACGATCGTACATGTACGTCCTGGAAGTCTGAGCTAGAGCAGTAAAGACGTATGTATAGGTCTCCTTTTCAGAAGCATAGTAGCATAAGTCGCCATCTATACTGGAGTCTGGTGAGCATAATTATCACTCTGAAGGGCTACCATCTACATTATAATACTGAAACTGGACCTAATTTAATTTTTTGAAAAAAAACTCACTCCTGGGGGTTAGCCAGCATGAAAAAAACT
>LYUA01001187.1:159576-170211 GCA_002093875.1 Calopteryx splendens | reverse complement strand
ATTGAAACCATTTTGCTATTTATTTACCTCGTGGCCAAACAAGAGGTACTATATAATATTTAACTGTAGAATCTCTCAAAGATGGGTGGTACACAAAATAAAAAAGAAATCCAAAATTTTAACCAATTTCTCCTATAGCATTTATAGTGTGGCATAAGCAAACCATGCACCATAATTCAAGTTAAAGTGCTCGTAGTTTTTAAAGTTCACATAATTTTCAAGTTTTACATCCCTACAGACAATGATTAATATACCATGGTAGTAATGGAGCTTTGTCAAGAAAAATTGAACAAAAGATGGAGTAAAGAAAGATTTTTATACATAAATAAGTGTATAAAATGGAGGATTCCAGAAATGAATGTATTATGAAAACGGTGAATGTAGTCAGTACTCACAATATGAAATTAACCCTTACGCTCCCAAGGTGCCGATATATCGGCTTTTGTTTTTGAACAATGGCTTACGAAATTTATTTTAATAAATAAAAATAATTTTTTCAACATATGATTTTATTATTAATATACTGTATGATGTGTTATGAATGTTTTTTTAAAGTTTTGATCTCCTAAATCCAGAAATCCGATTACAAGAAATATTTGAAAAAAAAACCCTAACGATTTTCAAAAATAAGCCGTGTGCTTTTTGGGCACAAAAACCGAAAATGCTGTTGTGCGAAATGGTTAATATTTGTTCCATACACACAAAAAAATGTGCTCCTTACAGAGCTGTCAAAGAACTTTTCACCACTGGTGTTATCCCAAGAACATTGGACCAATTTGTTCATGGTCAAGTAACTGCAAATAGGAAATCCCAGGATAAGTTAGATGTGCTTGATATTTATAGCTCCAGATGGCCACACACAAGAAACTAAAATGAAATTGTTTTACAAAGGACATAAGCATTTTTTTTAGGAAGAGGTACTGACCAATGAGACTAGAATATTTTTAAAATTAGGAAGGGGAAAAAATCAGAGATTCTAATTAGGCTAACAATAAAATTGATGATATCAGATATGAATGCCTGCTGTAATGTGTTATGAACCAGTTTTGGGATTCACATTTTAATGTATGCTACAACATCAAAAGTCATCTATGTATAATCCTATTCATGATAATATTTTGGAAACAGAAAGTATAAACAATTTAAATTCCTGATGACAATAACATTTTGGTTTTTATTTTATTTCATTAAAATTTAAGATTTAAAAATACCATGCATTCAGTAAATAGTGTTCATGTATATTCTCTTGGGTTTCAGGACTTTCTGAGAAACATGAAATTATGTTTTTCTGTTAATACCACTATATAGGTCTTCCTATGGAAGAGGATAATGAATGATTATTTTTGTAAGTAGCACACAATAAAGAAGGAATTGATAATAATATTAAAGAAGTGTTTCATTAGAATAATGATACAAAAATTGCAACAATGAAAAGACTACTGCAGCTGATATGCACTCCTGATGTTTTACTTCACCATTATCATGAATAAAATCCTGTGACCTCTTAAGGTATGGCCACACTAGACTGGCCAGAATCAGCATGTATGGCAGCCTCCATTGGATTGTAACTCATTCACTCAAATATTGGGCGGTCACATTGGCCCGGGTGGAGGTGGCTGGCATGCAATCGCAGCTTTCAAATTATAGTCAGGGCATTTGTTGGCAAAATTTCTTTCTAACTTTGCTCTGGCTGGTGTAGTGTGGCCACTTGCATTAGAGCTGGTCAGCATTTGTTAATATTCATCCCTTGTTGACAGAAGTCATTGATTAATAATTCAGTAATTGATTGACTGGGATTTAATATGAGGAAGTGAACACAATGGGGCAGTGGTATGTTTCTGTACACTGGATGCGCATCTACCAGAATTTCCATCATAGTGTGGCCACTAGCCTACAAATCCGATTACGTCCGGGATGATTCTGGCCAGCCTAGTGAGCCAGACCTTTTTGGTCAACAGATTAAGAGTACCCAGAGAAAAAAAATATTTTGAGGATTTAGATACAGGGTGGTTTTTATAGTATTTTTTTGGGTTTTTGGACTAGTTTTCATGGACAAATTGTCAGTATTCTACCATTTTTGTACAAAGAGTTAGGGCAAGACTTTAAGGAATAGGGACATTTCCAATTACAAGGTAGGGTTAAGTACATTCAGAGGATTTACAATCAAGTGGAAATTTTACAATCTTCATGGTATTGTTAATTAACATATTTTCACTATCCTGAATACTCTCAAGAGCAAATGAGTTAAAATTAAAAATATAGAAGTGAGTGAGAGAGCAAAGTTAGGCAAAGAATGCCTAATGATTGTACAATAGTCCAGAAAGAGACTCATTAAAAGAAGTTTGATATAGTGCTCTTTGATTCAAGAGCAAAGAGTTAATGTTCAGAGAGTACAAGTTGTCAAATACCCACCTCCACTATGCAGTACAGGCAATAAAGTGATCACAGGGAGGAACAATTAGTTTATGAACAAAAAGTATTTCTCTTAAATTATGCCCTGGCTGCAAAGGTTAACTTTTTCCCCACAGAAGTGGAAAACATCACATGGCAACTACACCCATTCCTCAGGGAAGATTAAAGTCTATGCTCTTCAAATTAGAAAGCAACATTTTTACCATCTAAAGTACCAAGGTGATTAATAATCAATTTTTTTTACTAAGCTAAAAGTACGTGAGCTCACCTGACGATGATGCCCATGCTTCTTCCCTGATGACTGACTAGCCTTCTGCTCTTGTGAAGCTGTTCCTCGAGTTGCATTTGAACCCTCTGAATGGGATGGTGGCCCATCAGCATCAGAGTGGTGATATTCCCCTCGTCCAGATGAACCTTCCTGTCTTGGACTCAGACGGGATGGGTTCTGCTGCAGGGAGGCACTGTCGTGAGCAGCTGGGCGAGGGACGGTGGATGGAAACATTGCCGAGGGGGCATGCAGGGGGCCCGGGAAGTGGGTGGGCAGGAACGGCTGATGTGGGTGCAGCGGGTGGACAAGGTAAGGATGGCTTGTTGGGGGGGATCTCGTGGTAGGCAGAGGCTGGTTTTCATCACCTAAATTCTCGTCCTCATCCTCATCCTCTTCATCCCCATCCTCGCTGCAATCGTTCCGACTCAGGTGCTGTGTGGACTCCCCATAGAGGCTGCTCTGCTTGCAGATTGGTGGGTGGTGGAGGGCGAGGGAGGATGGAGGGTGCTGGTGCTGCTGGAGGTGTGCTGAAATACTCGGATCCAGGTGACCCTGGTGGTGCTGCAGACCTGCTGCTGCAGAGGCATGATGGTGTGGGGGAGGGTGATGAGGATGGGAGGGCAGGTAGAATCCTGGAAGTACAATGAAGGGCAAAGATGAACTTCAATAAGATGGGTAGAGGGTAGGGTAAGAGATAAAAACATATGCATACCCTCCAGGATTATTGGTATGATGTAGAGTGTCTGAATGGCATATATTGTTCCAATAGTGGCCCACCCTAGCCTAGTCTTTTCATTCATTGACATGACATACTGTTAATATATGTGCTTACCTTAAAAAATCTTCCAAATGGAATTAACAGTAGTTATCTACTTAATAGATACTAAATAATGATTCAAGCCCTCACAAAAGTACTTAACTGGACATTTTTCAAACAAATAAAAATAGAAAAATCTCTTTAATAGATTAGGAGATCTAAATACACTTAAAAACTTATAATAATTGAACTGTTATTGCATGAAAAAATATTATTGAGTCTGGCGAAATAAAATTGTAAATACTGAAAACAATGATCATCATAGTAAAATGATCAAGATCCAACTATAAAATTTAAATTATTCAATTTTACCATGCGTAATAATGAAAAGTCAATAATTTATTAGACTAATTTTTTCAATATTAGATTATAATATTTCAATTAATTAGCAGCGAATTGGAATTTGAATGAGCAGTCTAAACTAATTTGTGCTATAATTCAAACAAAGTTTCAAATACCATATTTTGCCCAAATATTTATTTGAAGTCTTTATACTCCAAGAGTTTCTAATAAACACATAATTACATCCTTCCCTAATAGGACTTACCAGAAAGACCCACAGCTCCTAATGGAGTCCTTCTCCCAGGTACTTGTGTGGTGGATACCAAACCTCCAGGGCATTCACTTGTAGGGCCAACAGAGTCCGACACAAATGAGAATGCTCCTCCACTGTTTCCTCCATCCATGATTGGCAAGGATTACTGAGAATGAAGTTTATTGACAACTATATATCAGAAGAAAAAATTATATCATGTTTTTTTTGTGGAATTAAGTGTGAATTTGAACTTGAATTAAGGAATTAAGTTTATCTTAATGGCTGTTCCATGTTTCTGAACAAATCAATTCATATTAAAAATGCTTACATAATTTTAGCAGAGTAATGCTAGTATCTCTTAATGAATTAAAATGTCATTTTTGCAGAAAAACGCTATGACCCTTAGGCAACAGGTAAATGAGCACAGAGAAGTGGCAGTAGTAGGTGAGAGAGGATTGAACTGATAGCTGCCCGTGTACTGAGTTTCCATGCCCAGAGGCTGAGGAATTTTTCAGTTCACATTTTTGAGATAAATTTTTAGATTGGATGTGGATAGCATTCCACATCCAATAAGCAGGCTATAAGTATAGGCTATATGTTGTTGAGTCAAATATGGTCGTTTCACTCTGTTTATTTTTGTGTGTGAAGACACATTCATTATGATGTTTACGAAAATTTCTACAATAAAATTGCGCATATTATTAGTCATTCTACCTTTTATTATTAAAAAGAATCATACAGAAAGTGTTAGGTCTGTGTGGACAGCAGTGTGAAAATACTGCCTATCATTGATCAAATGAAAATAGCATAACTGATAATGAATTTACACCACACCAATATTAATTATCATCAATGTAAATGACATTCCTATTTGCAGTTCACCAGAAAATGAAAACTAGAACTCAGACTTGGTGAAAGGTTGCATGGTTCATTAAGCAAGTTATCATCCTGACCCTTAAGAGGAGCGAGAGAAGAGAGGGAGAGATGAGTAAACTTTTTGGTAATAAAAATCTATCAAGTGGGGGAAGAGTGACATGCCACCTCTGGGCTGCATTTACTATATGCACGTACTAAATTCTGCTTCCTTAAGCCTAATATTTCCCAGTTTCTTCAAGAGTTAATCCCGTAATAGGCATCGTTTTCAATGCCCAATGACAAATCATGTTACCACTTTTCTCCTCTGCGGCTGGATTGTGTTATTAAAAAAAATACAATCACAGTGTTATCTCTATCACCCATCCAATTGAAAATTTAATTGCCAATCAGAGTTTTTAAAATGAACTTAATTACGCAATTAATACGTATTCGAATGTTATTTTCACACGATAGAGCAACAAAAAGGGCATTTCTTTCGAACGAAAACCAAGCGTCCTGGTTTAATGCTAAATTTATCACATCATCTGTATTTATAATGAAAAATTAGGCGCAGGAAATACGTGATAAAAGTGCGCGCGGGCAACGAAACAAAAGGGACATTTGCCGATTGCCACCGAGGAAGCATTTATCAGTGAGGCCTTTATCCTCGCCGCGGACGCTCTAAGCGAAGCGCATATTAATCGCTGGCTCGTGACGCGAGGAAGTGTTTCCAGTTGTCGAGTTTTGGGATGGAGTAGGGGGCTGGAAATGAACTGATGTGTGGGGGACCAGATCTCGGATTTGGTGGTCCAAAGAGATTATTGATCGACGCCGGCAAAGCCCCCACAAAGCTCCCCATCTCCCTCCCTCGCCTCTTTCTCTCTCTCTCTCCCCACCACAACGGTGCCATCACCCGCCCTCTCCCCAAGCGGACCCTTTTCCCCAGCGTGACCCCCGCCTACCCAATCCCTCTCCCAAGCTCCCTCCCCCTCCTCCACCCTCTCTCTCCCCCCCACACCAGCAAACGTTCGCACCCTCCATCCCGGAGGGTCTGGGAAATCACAACGAGCGCAATATCCGGTAATGGCCATGGATCCATGTTAAGCATCGCCTTTTAATTGCTCTTCCACTTCCGCGCGCCGCCGGCGAATTAGCATCCAGCGAGTGTCACGCCGTGGCACAAAATTCTAATGCCGAAATTACAATAACGCTGGAGCACGTAATGTTTATTCATCTTATCGCGCCGAGAGATGGCTAGGATCGCTTGGAAATGGGGGCATTTAAATCCAGCGCCCGGAGAGACTTTCCGTGACGGTGCCTCTACCCATTCGTTGCACTGCGCCTTTTCGCCCCACTAAACGAATTAGGTGACCTTAAGTGACCACTTACACGTAAATGTTATCGTGGAGACAATGCGACATGAACTACAAGCTCATTAGTTAAATGAGAAATAATGTAGCACGTAATAAAAGCACTCTATTGCAATCAAAACATATGAGGTGCGTTATCACAAGGTATTAGCATAAACACATGAAAAATCCATTAAATTAAGATAACAGGATAAACAAATCCTCAATAAATGAGAAAGTCAACATTTTGGGTGTAAAAGGATATAGACGACAGAGCTATAGATAGTATCTACAGAAACAAATTTCAAAATAACCAAGTGGAAATAGCGAACATATGTCAGGCATATACGAGCACCTTGGCATTACAACATTAAGGGTTAACGTGCTTCAAAAAATGAAAACCACCTGGGCAAATACAATCTGTTGCACAATGAAACATATAATTCGTATTCACGCAATTCATAATAGATGAGGGCAACATTTTGCAGGTGCTGAAAATGCAGGTGAAGTCAAACCTACATCACAATGTAGATGATTTAGGCAAAAGGAAATAGAAATATCAGCTAACCAACCGAGATGAACTACAAAAATGATTTTCATAATCCCATCGGAGACGAGTACTATGAACACTTAAGAGCCGATCGCTCTTATACTCAACCGATTAGTTTATCACTCACCGAAATTCTTCCTCGATGGATGGAGCGAGGGATTGAAGACCGCGTGCGCTACTCTCCCACGAAAAAGTCTCCTCTGCGAGCGAGAACTCCTGCTCCAGCGGGGGCGGCCAGAGGCGATGGATGCTCCGGCCGTAAGGACGCCCCTTTCGCTCGCCACGGAAGGAAAACAAGTGAGTGTCTGGCGCGCGAAATTAGGCTGGATAGTGAGGGGAGAGCGGAGGGGAGAAGGGTGAGGGTTGCCACCCGTACAGCGGGCGAGTTTTGTCGACGCCGTCGGTCGTAGGGGGATGGAGAGATGCGGAAGGGGCATGTTATCCACTTACATCTCAGCTTATAACGCAAAAGGAATGAGAAAGAAGAGCGGACAGCCCTTAAATCTACGCCATTTGGACTCATTCTGGTAGGGAAGAATTTTACGTGACGTGACGTGACGTACGTGACGTACTTATCTTCAAAAGGAGCAGTACTTTTGAGCCTTGAGTGCGTTAGGCGCTGTCTAATGCTAAGGCGGGAGATCTAACGAAAATCAGTAGTAGGATAAGCCCTAATCAAACCAAAAACCCTTTTCAAGCTCTAAAAGCGATTTTCTATGTTATGTGCATCTTTTAAATTACCCGTGACGCAGCGGTATCCCGCACACTCAATTACGCAAGTCAACTACACTGCCCACAAAGGGCTCTAATATACAAACATGACCTATTAATGAATCACCCCTCTCATCATGCTGGTAATAATTATACTAATATGTAAAATAAAACTCGCAATGGCAATGAAATTCACATTCAAGATTCACTTAAATTCAGTGGCATTCATTGCGCGAATAAATACATAGGATAAATAAGACCGAAGAGAAAGGAGAAAATTTTCAAAACAAAAGAAAACCGTGAATTTGATATCACAAAAAAGACTATCACAGGCCATCGGCATTGATTCCTTAATTGATTTATGCTTAGCGATACTATTTCATCTGAATAAAGATCAAGTGTACTTGATTAGCACTAGGAAAGCACTTTTCGAAATTAGAAATTGGTCGTTTATTTTTTAGCGGTCTGTGAAATATTCACAATGTGAAAATCATTCTCCTAAATTGGGACTCGATCAAATCGAGGGATCCGGGTTCGAGTCCTGGTTCAGGTGAATGATTTTTAACATAGCGGATCTTTCGCATATGTATATACAACAGCGGTTGAACCGCAAAAATTATACTTTTTGGTGGTCAATTACTATTATCGCTTGTGATTTATTCGACGTCCAAATTCATTTTCGGAGGAATTAATACAGGAGAATTATGTACAATTGTGTAATATATCATCTAATTGAATTTGAGAGACTGGTTATGCTTCCTTTTTAACACTGTAGTTATTACTATTTTTTAAATAAAAAATTATTTTAACTATCTGGCACGTAGGGTATCATTGATGAACGTCGGTGGGGTTTTCTATGATGGTCTCAGGATTATATTTTTCAAAGTATTGATAAAAAAAGTCTTTCGCAGTGCGCCATATCCACGAGGTTAAGTCGACATGGAATGAAACTCGCACGAAAGCTTTATTGACGAAGGATTAGCTTCCTCGGCAACATTTTTCCGAGGGTGGCAACGCCGAGTGGGGAGAATAGGGGTACTAGAGCCCTCAAGGGTTTGAATGAGAAGGCGACAGATGGCTGATTCTGTGATCCGTCTGCCGCAGATTGGTGATGCTATATAGATGACAAACGAGAAACCATTCTTTCCATCTGGCTACTATTTGGATGCAATGCAACAGCCTTATGTGTCTTTCAATGAAATTAGTTGCGTGACTCGAAACGCGTTAACACAGACTAAGCAAAGTTGAGTTTGGACAGTGACCATAGACTCACTTTCACGGCAAAAGTTATTTAAAGACAACATTATTATAAATAAAATTATCGGTTCAGAATTCATACTTTTAAAAGGACGGTTTACACTCTAGTGTAGATCACCTTCCTAAAATGAGCACTAAAACACATTTTATGAATGTCATTATTATTTTACTCATGTCTTAATCATAAAATTTTGCGTCTACTGTAACCGTCTTTGCTTCTTCCTTTTTGACCCTTTTGTAATAAACGAAGCGTAATACGACGAGAGTGAAGTAAGTAAAAAGCATAAATAATATTAATAAGATACAAAAAACATGTATGAACTAAAAGGATTAGGAAGTAGTTCGGCGAAATTGGAAAATATATAGCATTCTTAACAGGCTAAAAATGATTAAAAAGACAACAAATTATATAATATCTCAGTACACTATGAAAAATTAAGATTTTAAAAACATTTTTAACAGTAAAATTATAAGAACGGTATTTTTTATGGTAATCTCCCGGTTGAGGTAGGTTTCTGATGGATACACCCCTAAATTTACCCTTTCTTCATTTCTGCATCCTTTGAAGGGCCCTTTATTCCATGTAAAATGACTAATCTCTTCCTCCCTCTACCTCACTTACCCAACAAACCTGAACTCGGAGAAGGCCTTTGACAGTGTCAGATGGAACATGGTATTATTATTTCTGATCGAAGTTAGGATGAAGTACGAGAGAGGAATAAGAAGGGTAATATTACAGTATTAGGATGAGGCAAAATGGTTTCAAATGTTGCCCTAAAAAAAAGAGAAATTAGAACAATTGGAATATTTTGCCTTCCTCGGAAGCAACGGGCTAGTGATATACGCTCAAAGAAGGTAATTTTAAAAACAAGAAGCCAGTGTGTGAATACCTTCATGCGGTGTGCTCTATAGATCGGAGACATGGACAACAGGAAAAGCAGACCAGAGAAAAATGACATGCCTAGCCATTTCACTCCGGCGTGCTTCTCTAGGTATAACCTCCCACGCACTGAGCTCTCCCATGTTAAGGTACCTGCCGGGCGATGACCGCTCCGCGCGCTTTCTATCCACACATATGGACAACTTCTGATAGCCCTCTCTCTCTTTTTTTCGGTGTTTCACGCTCGGAGCACTTTTGACTCAGACGGGCACTTTGATTCACGTAGCACTTTTGATTGAAGTCCTTTTAAGTGTGGGTAGTTCCTCCTCTTCATCGGAAGAAGACTCCGATGTAGACTCGGGGAAACGAGGTCCACGTTGTAACCCAGATGTCGAGGACTGCTTCTCAGATGACGATGACGTTGCACCGGTGGGAATCACAGCCTGGGGCTCCAAAATATCTTCCTCCGAATCGAATTTCCAACGTCCACTCTCACTATCACTTCTCGGCAATATCTCCAATGTTTTCTCCTCGATGTGGGAAGTTTTCCTTGACATGTTTCCCGGCGATAGAAGTCACGCTAGTCGGAGAGCCACGAATGACGGCAATACGCGGAGTAAACTACGTGAATGCGAAACGTAGCTGGCTGAAACTAAATTCACCAAGCACGAAGCAAATAACTGAGAGCAGTGAGTGAAAAAGGAATGCGAAGGGTGATATATTTACCTGGTAGTTAGATAAGAAGTGAGTTTTTCCAGGCCCCCTTTTCTAAGAAGAAAAATCTAGAATAACGACGAGCATTTCCGAGGAAAGCTAATTATCCCAATTCATTCATTCGAGAGGTTTTATCCGTCAAGGAGTTTGTGCTACCGTAAGTTTTAGTTCTTGTGGGACGTTCACATCCCCACCTTACATGATTAACATTTCTCGACCTGGGATGGTTCCGAAGAAAACCTATATAGTATCAGCCCCATTCTTACGACGAAGTTCACGGATGGGAC
>LYUA01001187.1:42900-55990 GCA_002093875.1 Calopteryx splendens | reverse complement strand
ACCATTTCACTCACACACCCACCCCCTACCCTGCAACCGCGCTCACAAATTCTACTCCGGGGCGCATACCGTCACACTCTCACACTACAGCGCGAACGCACGCACACCACCAAGGGAATGACACACGCAGAACACGCAAATCCCTCCCCATCGCTCTCTTCCCTAGCCCTCCCCATCCACCCTCTTGCTGCCACCCCTGCCCCGGCCGGTCGGTGCATCCACCCGTCCCTCTTGCCCTCCACCCCCTACTCCTCCTCCTCCTCTCGTACATCTTCCTCCTCCCTCTCCTCCAGCCCCTCCCGCCACATAACCTCCCCTCCTCTCCCATCCACATGCATAATCCCTCCTTTTATGGGCAAACACGCCCAAGTGCCTTGTGTCGTTATAAGAAAATAGCCTCCGTGTTCCTGGGCTTTGGTTCCGGGGTTTTTCTCTTTTTTTCTACTTAATTTTATCCTCTTTTCCCCCCCTTACTCCCCTCTCTCTCTTTTCTCTCTCTCTTCAACCCTTCCTCCATTCGATAGCGCAGTACGTGGTGGTTTTTTTTTAATTCCGGGGAAAGGAAAATGGTGGGAAGGTGATGAGAAAATAAATTTCCTAGATACGAGGAATCTTTGAAAACTCCCGAAACGTTTAAGTGCGTTACAAAAGTGTGGGATTGGCTGGTTTTCGAGTACCTCACCCTTCGTTCCTGATGGAAATGGTGAGTAGTTGATTTAAAAAGGACTACTTTTTATTCTTTCAATCTGATCTCGCTAAGTGAGCGTCTACTTTTATATCAACTGCAAGGATGATATATCTCGGCAAATCTGCATGAGAAATGTCTATAAGCTCCACTGTTTGCGACCCACTTGAGTAGCGAACAGCGAAAAGAATTCTTATTATCAGCTAACAAAATACGCATGAGGCTAGGAATAACGTAAATTCATAATTGATATCACTAACTAAACTAATGGTATTGGAATTTATAGTATCTACACTCGTTTTTCGATATTCTTTAACCTATTCATATTTTATTTATATTATGCAGAAAAAGGTAATCATCATTTTGCAATTAAAAGAAGTTTATAAAATATCACTTTCAAAATCTGTAAAAAATTAATATATTTATAAATAGACAGATTTTTATAGACTCAAAGGGAATAAAATTTGTTTTAATATCATAACTGTGAAAATTATCATCATACAAAGTGATTTATGCACCAATGCCATGTACAATAGGCAAGTTCCATATCATTGTCATTAATAACATATTGAAATTACTCACTTAAAATCTATCGATTATCATTTATTCAAATATATAGATAATACTTTGAAGTGGGAATAACTTTTACAAACATTATAATTAATTAGAAAAAATAATTATTTATATATTTTTCTCTTAATAGAGTGATAGTTACTACAACAAAAATTCAATTTATTAGGCCATCTCCGGTATTAAAATCGGGGGTTATAATAAATTTGGTTGAGGATACAGGTATTGACCAATAATTACGGGATCTGAATGGGAACAGCTTCCTTTCCTGTTTGATGTTTTAACTTTATGTCTACGAAACCATGGTGTCCACAGAAGATTCCCCAAGTGTCAGATAGTGAGAGGCTTGAGTAAACGTATTGATCCATACACGAGCAATGTTTCCGTATGTGACTCCTTTAACAATCAGATCTCCGAAATGGTAAAAAGTACGAAAATATTTTTCCCCTTTGTTAGGTTGTGGACCGTGAAAGAGAACCTTAAGCAACAGCGAAATAAATTATTGGCACGCTATTTCCCATTTATAGCGAAAATATGCTCAAGATTTAGCAACCAGAAAAATCTAACTTATCTATCTTGGCTCTCTATATTACCCACAAAGTATCACATGATAAACACCGTCAACATTGTTTCAACATAAACTGGCACTTATTTACTCGAACACTGCATCATAGTTGCTAAGGGATGAGACGATAACGGCTATGTACGATCTAAGGGAAGCGCATTAATACAGGCACACCGCTGGTCGGGGGATATCGGCAAACGAAAAGCATCATATCGAGGGCAATAATGAACTCTCCTCCCATGACTCAATGGCTTCCCAGAAAGGTTTACAAAATTGCTTCACTGTGGAAAGACGAACGAGTCGAGCATTCAGAAAGGTGCACTGTTCCATTACTTACGAGGCAGGGATGCATGCCCTTACCTACGTACGTGCATCTCCGAGTTTCTCAGCACAATGGCATAAAAAATCGCGAAGATCAATTAACGCTCCCTCGCACATTTTCTCCCCCTCTTGCTTATATGTATATTCTCTGGGAAGAGCGGGAAATGGTAACGTGGCATTTATCGCTTTCGAGAATGTGCAAAGAAGAGGAGGCGACGATCAAACACCCGCCATTCATTATCTCTCTCACTCTCTGTCTCTCAAAGGCACACACGCCTCCCCTCGTACTCCTAACCCCCGCCATCCCCTGTGCCCCGTTGAAGCTCCACACCCCCCTCTCCGCCACATCTCCCCCCTCCCATAGCTTCTCCTTTTACCCCCTCCCCCAGTCAGTGTACAAAATTCAGAAGCTCTCTTTTTTAACGATTCCACCGCCATTATCTCGAAATGCGCTCTTTTCAAAATGATCAGACTCTCTCCTTTCCCCGCTCCCTCCGTCTCATCCCTCCCCCGTTCACTCCCTCTCTCTCTCTCCGCCCATCCATCCAGCTCTCATCTTTCCCCCTCCCCCGGTGGTTTCCTTCTTCCCTTCCTCTCCCCTTCCTCTACGCCCACCCTTTCCCGCCACTCCCTTATCTCCTTCAGACGTAAGTGCCTCACACTCTCGGAAAAAAAATATTTCTTACACACAGAGTGCTCCCGAGCACCAACTTCCGATTCCATTTTGGCGTTATTTATCCTTCTTTTTTTTTAAAGCAGATTAACTTTTTCGCAAGAAGTCTTAGGTTCCTTTTCCACATTTTTTTTCCTTCGTCACGGAGAGGAAATAATCTCGGGGGGAAGAATTCATTGGCGATTGAGCCTTTGTTTCACCAGGAACAGGGAATGTTTTTGATCCAATAAATTCGCCGACGAGTTTCGCAAGTTTTAAATGCTGGGCTGATATGTATAATGCCCATTGTTTGGAATTCGAGCGAAGAATCAAAATCCGTCGAGAGGAAATGATTTTTACGGTGAGTCTCGGTAAAGAGTGATGCTGAAACCCTCTCATGTTTCCACCACGCCTACTTCAACCGAAAAGAACTCTTTCCTAGCACGGGCAAAAATAATTCAACCACGCTTGAATAAGCAATCACCAACTTTTTATATTAATTTCTTGCACAATCTAATTGTCTTCCTCTACAGAACTTCCAATAATTCCATTCGAAAGTTACTTACATCTCTTATAATAAGTTGAGGAACTTGAAAGTTTGACAGAAATGCAAATCATAACACTGATGTCATGGTGATTAGTGTGAAAATAGATTTGCCTAACATTAACATGGTCTACAGACTAGTCATTGATAAATGCGGTTGCACAAGTTATTGAGAGACTAAGGAATAACTTCACATGATTCAACGCCAAGAATTCTACCTGCAGTATGTTATACTATTTTCATGTGAAAACTATAGCTAATTACAACTTTTAGACAGAATTCAACATTTTTACTAAGGAATCCTTTACTGACTCACAACACATAAATCGTGAAATTTATTTGAAATGGAAAAATTGAGAACTTTTTTCAAATTATTATTATAAATGTTAAAAATTGAAATTTTGCCAAGTGGTAACATAAATGTTAATTTGCATACAAAAGTCATTTGAACCTCTAAAACTCTAAAGTTAAAACGAGTAAACAGAAAACATGCTAGGAAAACAAAATATGTTGTTACTGCGAAAATGTTAATTATCTTAAACGGAGGCATGAAAAGAAAGGCGGCTTTCCAAACGCCCAAAGCTGCATCTTCCAATTCAGAAAACGGAACTTTCACTCCTGGTTCTTCCATTGATGTGACGCCATAACTTTGCAGCCCGCAGGGAATGATACCCTTATACCGCGGAAAAGATCTAAGGAGACATTAAGCCCTTTGCCATGGTGAGTTTCCCATTTTCTTAAGCGAATACCAAAAGCTGCAATTTTTTCTTCTACCTCGTTATTATTTAACCAAAATCCTCTTCTATCTTATTTGAATTATCCAAATATGTTAAAATGCTTTCAAACATTTATTATCCAATTACTTAGGTATTTAATATATAACTGCCCTTTTCTAACATCAGTTCTTTGTAACCGGCATTTCAACTTGTGTTGATGGTCATTCCTCCGCATGAAATTTAGTTTATTCACTTCCTTTCATAGTCCTCCTCCCCATGTCTTTTCTCCATTAAGGATGTGGAATATTCCACAGAGCCTGCTTTTTTTCTTCTAATTGTAAAGTTTCCCTGCCCAGTACTTCTAACATTTCTGCCACGCACTCCATCTTCCTATATTCCCCCATTCACGTATCTGGCCGCCTTTCTTTGTATTTTCTCCAGTTCTGTAATATGCACTTCTGCGTGCGAGTCCCATACTATTGCTGAATACTCGAAAATTGTCGTACATGCCTCTTCCTTAGTGGTTACATTGCTCCCTTCCAGGTTTCTCGTTGATTACAATCACCTTTGACTAAGAAGCTAAGATAAATCTATTTCATACATTGCCACTTCGATTCATTTTATTATCATTTTAGAGCTCTCCGTTTACTATCCCATTTGTTTCTCCTGATTGATTGATAATTTTTCATGAATTCGGGGTTCACATTATTTCTCTATCCTACCGATAGAGTTCGTATCCAATTGCTTGACATTCTTGGACTAGTGTGCCATATTCTTGATTATTAAGCT
Organism: Calopteryx splendens; assembly: GCA_002093875.1. Classification (NCBI taxonomy): domain Eukaryota; kingdom Metazoa; phylum Arthropoda; class Insecta; order Odonata; family Calopterygidae; genus Calopteryx; species Calopteryx splendens. The sequence goes on along the minus strand of LYUA01001187.1, from coordinate 51,148 downwards.
AACAAGGTGAGATCTAATGATACATTATAGCGCTAGAGGAAGAAAATTGAAAAATCAAAACGCACAATGATCAAAAGCGTAGATAGTAATCACGAACATAAAACGGAAGTAAAAAAAATGTAAAGACATGGAAAATGAGGCAGCCTCTTTCGACGCTATGAATCCGTATCAATAGAGGTAGAAAAGAAGATGAATCAATCACCTCATCACATTGCCTCAAACATCCGTGTATAGGCCATATTTCGGTAAATGCCGTCCCGAAATCGTGAATAAGGAGGAAAATAAAAAGAATCCATCTCGAGACGCCGGGAGCCTCGGGTCGAAGAACTTCCACTGAATTTATACGGAGATGGCATGGGAGGCTGGGGGAGACGATATGAGAGAAGTCGAGGCGAGGAGCCTTTACTCCGTTCATCCGGAAACGACCTAGCCGTAACGATAACGTGTAGGAATGAAAAAAACTGATAGCAAGTGAAGGGGAAAAAGGGCCTCCAATAACGAGGTGAAGTGAAAAAGCAAAGAAATCTCGTCGGATCGAAGAGCATCCTGCAGATGAGATCGAACCCGGATTCTCGACTCTCGGAAATTCAGGGTCTAAGCCTTTTCCAACTTCCACACGAGGTTAATGAACCAGGGCACATAAGGTTAGGGGAAGGCTAGGTGGAGTGGGGGAATACGAGCAAAAAGCGGGAGGAGTGGAGTAGGTGGGGGGGAGGAGAAATGGAGAGGGAGAGGACATGGAGCAAATGGCTGGCGCGTAGAAGAGGCGACAGGAAGGCAGGCAGTTCTAAGGGGCAAGGAGAGGAAGAATGACATAAATTTAAAGCTTCGGTTGCCGAGCCCTTAGAAAACAAGAGCCATGCCCGTAAATGCGATTCCGGCGGCTGTAAAATTCGACCCTCAAAGGAATAAGTATAATCCCTGGGGAACATGACATGATCGCCATTTCAAGGAATTAACTAGTATGCGCACACAGGTCACACACTCCATTTCCAAAGATGAAATAAGTTTTCCACGGAAATAATATATCTGGGAACGAAAGGGGCAGGTGAAGACCATAAGCGTAAGGCGGAATGCGAATGTAAGTCGGTAACGGGAGGGAAGGATGGAACTGAGGACGGGAGGGGTGGGATAAAGAGACACTGGAAAAAGGAAGGGGGAGGGAAACGCAAAAGGGCTGAGGCGCCGGGGAGGAGGTTGGGGGGTCGGGGGGGGGNGGGGAATGGGCTTAGCATAGACCGAGGAAGGCGGGTGGAAAACTGTTTATGAATATTCGGCTCTTATCAGGAGTCCCAAAAATTCCCTCCATGATTTTGTTCTCTTTGGCCTCGAGAAACAAGAGCTGACGCGAGATGGGCTATTATTGCGTTTACTTTATTTGTCGACCCATGTTTTACGTGTGCCCATAAAAATTGCTGCCGAGTCTACTGAAAACTATGGTTAGATAGTTTTTTAAACATTATTGGAATTTCCTGAGGAGTACTTAAAATCAAAAATAGTGGGTAGGAGTACTTAGAAAAAAAAATTCTGTCCCGATATTACAACAGAATAAATAACGATATGCTGGTGTTTCAATCCGTAATTTTCATTAAACTCACGTACCGGTTTTTAAGAAAAACAATACTTAAATCTGTTAGTAATTTTTATATTTATACGTATAGCTATTATCATGCAGAAGTTTTTCATAAAAATGTTGGATTAAAACTTTAAGAACTCAGAATATTTTTAATGGCTGTTGCGTGTTGACACTGCGATCAAACCAATTACACAGATTATAATAAACATTATTAGATTACATGTTAATATGATACACAATATTATACTATACAATATTATAATACACGTTAATATAATACACATTATTATAATATATATAAATTATGGTTGGTCAATTTGTTATTTTTTATGCAGCTAAATGTGAAAAAACCTCATGTGTGTACGGCAATTATGCTAATGAAGTACTATAACATCAAAACTACATGAATTATACGGTTATAATTAGGTACAAAATTTAACCACTATTCAATAAATACATGTGTAAAATATCTTCTTGAATTAATCGGCAATTGAGCACAGATAAACTCCTTACGGTTCATGATAGTATTTTTATCAGTATGAAAACTGTGTACGGCAGTCTTCACTACGGCCACACAAAACGAGCAAATGAAATTCACAATGGAGACTTCAAATAGGGTAATCTAGAAAATTTCAAAAGCAAAAGTGCCTCAGAACTAATGGTTCCTTTCTTGGAAGATTTGTTCCATGAGATTCCTTTTTCTATTGATCGTCCCACATAGAATACCAAAGAGATTGAAGAAATTCCGAAACCTATTAAATAATCTAAATATTTTTTATGTAACGAATTGTACCTTACGCTAGTTGAAGCATAAAATAATTTTATATTGCATTTCACTCTAATTCACTATATATTTCTTTTCAAATGCGAATTTTTCGCTTAAATATCTTCACATTTCGATAAGCAAGCCGAAATCGCTGTAAGCTTTCTAAAACCCAAAAGGTAACGTTTCGATTTAGTCAGAAATTTTAAGCTCCGCATGCTCTTCTGTCAGTGATAGGCTCATATGATACCAGAAATTAGACCCGCATTAACTTGTTCTTAGACGATAAAACATATTGAGGCTTCAATTTGGCCAAATTGAAAAAAAAATATAAATATAAAAATAATCAATTTTCTTTAAACTTTTCAGCAGATGTACAGTTTGTCACATGAAATTTGGGAAATAAATAATTGCTTGAGGATAACATATTCCCTGTCTATACATATTGCCGATTCTATTTTAATGCTAGTATCTTTCAAAACCCAAATTTTTAATGTTTTTTCAGCCAGTTTACCTAGAGTAGTCAATTAGATTGGTATCGACGGTTTCATTTGTGAAATTAATTATATCTCGTGATTTCCAGCAGTATCCGAAGCAAATTTGAGAGTATCGACTCTATGAGACTATTGGCGAAAAATAAAATCGACTTTTTCAATTGGCCAGCGGCTTCACGCGTTCAGCTACAGGGAATGCACGGACGCGGTAAGTGTAGTGAAATGGTGTAGACTGATTTTCAATGTGCATACGTTAAAATAGACCACACTAGGTTTAAAAATAATCATGAAGCAATCTATTATTAACTATCAAACCGGTTTGATATAAATTCATATGACGTTCAAACCGTTTTCTATCGATACAACCCAGAAATAAATGCTCGTATTTAAGATTTTCTCAAACGCTTTTAAGTTTATGAGAAGCTTTCATTTGTCTCACACGTTCCAACCAGCAGCTGGTTTTTAGAGTTGATTCCTACCACGAAGTAGGGATTTGAGATCTTTAGCTTAAATAATCAATTATCTATCATAGAAATAAGTCAAAAACGGTAAAACTTCGATCGAGATGATTAATCGGTGCCTATACAGTCCGTTTATCAATTTTGGTCTAGCTAATAAGTTTTCAATGGTGTATATGTTTAATGCAAAGAAAGTTAATTTTTTCAACGTTCTTCAATTTTTTAAATTTCAACAATTCTATCTAATAATAAGCTTAAACGGAATTTTGGGATTATTAAGTCACAAAACTAGGGCACCATTAGTCGGGGTAGAAAGGTATTACCCATGAGTTTACTGTAATCCATTGGTAATCTCCGCTAAGTTTCTCCTCTAAGATCTCCTCTTTTCCCAGTAGGTTTCGCTGAAGGTGTGTGAGATGAATGAATTGCTCCTCTGTAGAATCTAGGTCTTTCCAGCCTTCCCGATATGCAGACTTTGGGCTATAATGTTTCCTAAGCCATTGAAGAATCGAATAATTTTGGGGAGCCAATGAATTGGTGAACATTTGAGAAGCAAGTTTCATCCCCCTTATTGTTATTTAAAGGAAGTATCCTAATTTTAAAATTGAAATTGTTATATTATATGCATCACATTTTTTCTATATACTAACGTAAATTAAACAGTTAAAAAAAGCGCATATTTGTTTTTTAGGTTGAAATACTTAAGCGTAAAAAAGAATTATTATTTGAGAGGCGAAGTGTGTACAGAGTTGGCAAATCATTTGGAGGATTATTCCTTAGCCTTTTGGAATATTATTTAATGAATTAGATTATAACTTGCATCTTGGAAATAATGGTCATCCAATCTTCCACCCAGAGACTTCGCATTTGAACATAAATGTTTATAAGCTCTAATTTCCTGGCAACAATTTTAATATTTGGTCGATGACCAGTATGTGTGATGAAATCTCGGCCAAATAAATATTTTTTTCAATTATTTAAACCAAAAATTACATGAAAATTTTCTTTATCTTTTTTTGGCCTAATCTTCATTTTGATACAAATTTCACTCGAATTTCGAACGAGATATACGAGAAATTTGGGGAAGAAAAACAGTTCCCAACCCTTATAATGAAGCATTGTTTGGAATATGACTAAAATTTCAGTTCATTTAAGATCTAAAAATTTTCCATTGAATTCGGGTATTCAAAAGACAAAATGGTTTTACACAACAGACGTTCATTCATGGAGGTAGCTCACCTTCATGGAGGTTGTACAGATTCATGGAGGTAGCTTAACTTTATTTGACTTTTTTTTGAACAGTGAGACAAAGAAATTTCCTAAACCAGAAAAAAGAGTAGTGGCATATGAAGACCGAATTGATACATGCGATATCCGCAACAGAGAAATACGACATTCAGAATGTAACTATTAATTTTTTCAATCGATTAAATTTCAATAAAAATATTAATCGGGTATACACCGATATGAAACATGCAATACCGGCAACAGGGAATACTAGATTCAGAACCTAACCATATATGTTTTCAATCGATTAATTTTCAATAAAAAACTTTTAACGCTTGAATACCTAACCCATAGAAAGAATAGAAAGAGTAACACTCTTTCTATTCTATTCTTAAGTCTACCTCGTTGACTCAAGAAAAAGTCATCGGCAATTTGTTTGTTAGATTCATAGTGCCTCTTCGGCATTATTAAAATTGCTCTCGCACTAAATGCTGCAATGCCATTACACCTTATATGACCAAGGTCAATTAGGTGATGAAAGACGTAAGCTCAAGTAACTAGGAAAGAATGAAAAGATTAGGTAGGATGGTAACAGGGTTAGGTATAAGGTAACAGGGTGAAGAGTTGCTACAAACCAATCCTCGGATTGAACCAAAAGAACATAAGGATACCTACGCCCTTATGCGATTACTGCACCGTGCGCCTTTAGATTATAATCAACGGAAACAAGCTTTAGATGACGATGATTACCCTTTTACCGCGTCCCCGTATTTCCAGTTTCCGGGCCGCGATTCGAAACCCACCGAAAAATCAAAAATCGATTTTCATTATCAGCAAATGTAACAATCAGTCCCAACTCATCTCCTCAATTTTTTTTTGAACGCATCAGGAAATCACGAGAGATAAATTTCATCGCGTTAAGCAGCGTCGACAAGAATCAAATGTATAACTTAGGCAAGCATTTGAATAGGCAATCTGATAATAGAGAAGTAAGTAATCCACATCACCTAAAATTTGAGGTTTCCATGCTTTCTTTGAAGATACCACATGCACAAATCATTGGAGAGTAGCTAGACGGAGTTTCAAATTCTGGACTAAAAAGCATAAATTTTTAACTTTTGGCCGAACTATATCTCTTTCAGTCCTTTGTATCGTCAATAGGAAACATTAATTCTACATTCACGACACAGGATCATTTTCAAGAAATTCAAATCCAGTCAATCTACGTAGATGCAAATTTATTCGTATTTATCTCTCTCGTACCTTTATTTTATTAAATAATTTTGTCGTAAGTATAACTATTCTTTGGATACCTAATAATATGTCCTTTTCATCTATCCTGAATTAACTGATACTTTCGTTGCCTGCGAGGAGAAAACAAGTCTCCTAACCTGGCCTTTTTGTGTGGTTTCAAACTCCTTTAAGCTTAGAAGGAGCACGTTCTTCACTAATTAACGGAAACGAACTCTGGATCGAAAGCAGTTACTGGATCTTCCCTCAGGCATAGTTGTGCAAGATGGAGGCTGACCTTGATAAAGTTAAAAAAAATTGGATAGATCGCCTGAGAAAATCGGAGGGATAAAGAGGCAATTTATATCAGAGGGTGCCCCGGGGTTTTTCTTTCCCAAGCAGAGCAGGGACGGGTGGAAAATCATGTCTGGGAAATGTGGTGAGTGACACATTCTACCTCTCAGGTCCTCAGAAATTGACACTGGCACCTACCCCACGATAAGTCTCTTAACTTTTCCCTTGCGCATCCACTCGTCACGAACACCAAACCACTCAGTTAACACTTGACAGACTATCAGGGAGAAGAGCATTAGCATCGGAATCAGGATTTAATCCGAAGCCCAACCAGTACCAAAGTGTTTAAGTGTACACTTGTGTAGTAGCTAAAATAGTGAGGTAAGAAAGATACAAGGAGGAAAATCTGGAGATTTTTTCACGTAAGCATGTATTTTGGTGCTCTCTATTTCTACAAAAATTCACATGAACTTCAACAGAAGGTAAAATTAACTAATCAAAGTCTAAAAATTTTGCAGTGTACATCCTTCATCATTGAGTGAACAGTTGCAGTTTACTTCAAGGTAAGGTTAACAGATTATGTATTTTGCAAGAAGCCATGACTTGCATGCGTGAAACCGTGTAGTCTCACCTAAAAGGGAGTCACAAAATGTTCGTACAATGAACGATATGCTTAAAAATCAGGGGTCTACTATTTCATCGGTATTTTTATTTAAATACTGTTAGATTTGTCAATGGCACTACGATCTAATGGAACTTGGGATCACTGGAATCTTAAAAATGATGGAAATTGACTCTCATTCTCCTTCGATTAAAATAAGAATATATGAAGTTAAAAATAAGCGCAATATATTAATAAAAACAATAATTAAAAGTGTCAAATGGTCGAGAAATATTTTCAATTTCAGCCAAAAAAGGTTTCAATATTTTTTTAATAAAATGAAGCTTTGAAAACTACTGCATTGCGGAAAAAAATGTATTTCTCTTCATTTGAAATAATTTTCAGGAGAGTAATACCTATTTCATAAAGTAGACTAAAATTTATTGCTAGCAATGCTTACTTAAATAGCTTTATTACTCTATTTTTGTTCAAATATTTACAAATTTCAAATTTTCGAGTAAATGAAATTGATAAAATTACTGAAATAACGAAGAAATAGTAAGAATTATTAAAAATAAAATAACGCAATGATAAAAATTCAATCTCGAAATATCTTTATACTTTTAAAAATGGAAGTAATTTGGTTTTAATTAAATTTAATTAAAAATGAGTTCTACTCATGGTCCTCTGCATAACTACCAGATAAATAATTATTTATGAGAACCGTGATAAACGCAGCCCCCATTATAATTCGTATTTTTTCTATTTTTCCAGCCATATTCTAAATTCGGATGTATAGAATAAGCCATCCTTTGAATGTGTTTTTAAATCTCTAGGAGTACTATCGCTGCCAAGCAGTAACATTTTAAAAGGGGTTGAAACGGGAAAAGTCGTTTTTAAAAAGTTTACAAATTGAAATAAGGTGTTCGCATTACGTATTGACCATAATAATTTTTCTATTTGAATTATAAATCCACTGATTTCCTTTGAGAAGTCTATTGACAGTATAAAAAAATAAAAAATGCGGAATCTTATTTCGGATAACATTAAACGGTGGGATTACATTCGCACGTAAAACAATGCTGAAGGATTACAATTCCTCGCCCATTTTTTTCCCATAGAAAAGCCTATAGGCAACCCCATTTAGGAACACTACTCCTTGGGCGGAACTCATTGTTCTGAGACAAGGTAATCAGAGCCCCGTGGAAGAGCGTAAACCCGAGATGAAGCAGCAACTCGACCTCACCGTAGGGGTAGTAAGCGAAAACGTTTTCGGCAGTGGGTACAACATCTTTGAGAGCCCATAAACATAGTGACTAAAAGGACGAGGGGATGAGAGGAAATCTTTGAGGGAGTGAGGGATAGAGATAAAAATCCTCCGCGATACAACACAAAAATCCCTCGGTGTAAATGCGCCTTAAGCCTCGAAGAAAGAGTCGAAACGACGGGACACTGCAATGTGTAAGGGGGGAAGGGAGAGCGGGCGAGAGGAGGGGGAGGGAGGGAGCAGCAGAGGAAAGGAAGGAAGGAAGAAGAGGGAAGGAATCCATGCGCATTCGGGAAGTGGATAAGGGTTGGCGCGATGTGGTTTGGGGGCAACGGGGG
>LYUA01001187.1:17414-28796 GCA_002093875.1 Calopteryx splendens | reverse complement strand
GTGAAGCTGAGGGTGCCAAGAGGCATCACCGGGATTCGAACCCCGGCCCTCAGGTCGACATCCCAGCGCTCTAACCACTGGACTACCACGCCCTCTAATAATTACTTTAGTGCCGTAAAAATGAAATGCTATTTTTAAAACCGCCTTCACTTCTCAGCTGCATATTTTATTAATAATCATATAAATTAGTAGTGAAAATAATTTAATAAGGGTACATAAAATTTATAGACATTATAATGATTTATTTTATACAGTTGTCATATTCAGGACCTATTCTGCTCATGAAATAAACTTCTTGCATAATTAGACATTTCCAAATATGTAGTAAATTTGTTATTAGTCCGTGTGGACCTTCCGCTAAGGATCATTAAATATTCTCTCTAGCACCGAACTTCACCTGAAACCTAACATTTTATATGTACTCCCATAAGGTGTTCCACCCCACGACGTAGTTAAAATTCTGTTTTTTTTTCTCGATAAATTTACTTAAAATTATACCTTTCATTAAATTTTGGGCCGTTTCAGTAGACTGAAATGGGCAGTTATAATTTTTTGTTACCTTTTCCTTCGTAAGAAAACTAAACGCTCCTCTAGGTTGTTACAGTCCTTCATTGCCTTGGTTTTTCTTAGCCTCCCCAGTTAAATAGACCCCGGGAGACGCAATAAAAACGCAGATAAGGGGCTTGGAGCAAGAGATAGAATAAACATATTCCCCGACGCCTTCCGCTAAATATGCTCATGAAAGATGTTTTCCCTGATCTTGGACGCATGCCTGCACTTTTGCTGATAACAAAGGGTTCGAATAAACAGAGCATCCCCAGGATTCCCGTTTTAAAACACCGTAGAAAGGATGATTAGGACAAAGCTTGGTCCTAATATTCCAAAATCATAATGTTAGTTCGTGTTAGTTGATATTCCCAAAAATATATAAAAATTCTTTACTCCGCAAGATCTATTTTATAAAGCTGATTTGATTTCGACTAAGCTCCCAGCTGTTCATAAACTTCAGTGAGCAAGCTCTTTCGTGCCGCTAACAGCCATAAGTATAGTGAAGTTAAGATTCACAGTAGTATGGAATGTTTGTTTAGAGCGTTTGAGAGAATGAGGGTAATCAAGGATTGGCGAAAAAATGAGGGTTTGGGGGTAGAATTAAGACCCCGCCTCGCTTTGGAAGAAAAAAACTCTAAATTAAGGCCCAAAGAAGGAAACGCGTTTTCCTTGCTTATGTAAGCTCCAGTTATGATCCCTAGAAGATACCTCGTCTCTAAAATGGCTCCACAAGAATTTGATTCTCCATCTCCTATCGCATACCGAGTACCTTAATGTACAAAAGAAAGAGTATAGCGTTATCTGAAGTTAATAAAAAATTATCTGCGTCAAGATCAACTTAGCTTAAATTTACCAAAATAAAGGATTAAAATTGTTAAAGCTTTGGAAAATTCTTAAAAAATGAATGCTATTTAAGACTCCGTTTCTTTTAAATAATCGATTCTTTTAATCATACGATTCAGCATAACATCATACTTGAAATACATAAAATTAGAAATATTTAAAATCGAAGATTAGCCAAATTTATAATTAACACAAAACAAAGGATTTAAAATTAATTTGAAAACCATAAATGAACAACAACAAAATCCATATCGTCATAAGTAATATAACGGTAATATAATCGTATCCGTATAGATAACTACCAAAAACAACAGTACGTAAACAAGTTGGACCAGTATAAAACGAACGGCAGTTATCAACTTGCAATACATAATATAACAATTAAGCAAATAACAAAACCAAAGAATAATGAATATCTGAAAACCATTTATCAGTATACGTTAGCATATTAGTTTTAAAAAATGAATTCTCTTTGTCAGAGCCGCCATCGTCCTCAGAAGACGACAATAAACAAATTTCTTGCGAAGAAGAGTAACCTTCCGAAGTAACTTCTTTTTTGGGTAAAAGAGTAGACGCATTCTCCCAAAATGGTTGCGAAACCTTAACAAATTGTAAACGATTAGACAAAGCAATATCCTCAATATCGTTAAAATTTGAAACAAAAATTACAAGACCTCGAAAAGATATTAAACGACCAGTGGCACACTTTACAGGAGTTACACTGATTACACCGATAAGTTACACTGTTTTGCCCTTCGCATGGACTTCGAGGTTGAAGCAGTGGAAGGGCTTAAGTGTCCTGATGAGCTATATAGCTGTGCGATCCAGGAGAGCTCAGCTCTATGGCTCTGAGGAGAGAAATGATAATTAATCCTGGTATATTCCCCCATGCCGGATAAATCGAAGAGCAGGAGCAAGACGAAATATAGTCTACGTTGCGTCTGTTCCTCTGTGAGAGAGCATGCAAAGGTGTCTGACCCCACTGGGGCGGCCAAAGGTAGGCCAATCGCGATAATCAGCTCATTTTCCTATGGCAATCAAATGTTATGAAATGTGTGTGGTTTCAATCAAGATGGTAAAAGATTTACTACTCTACAATCCGCAAAATATATCCCATAAATATTTTTACTTCTAAGGAGAAATTTTGCATTCATAAGAAAACGAAGGTGGGTGAAAAATGAGATTCTCGAGAAATATAAAGGATAATTTAGACATTAAAATAAGAGATAAACACACTTCGTTTTTTCCACAATTTTTACTCTAACATTATCTAGGTTTCAACTACAAAGTAATCAGGTAAAGATATGGATGGATGGAGAAGAATGGATGGAAGGGAAAAAACAATAAAGTGCTAAGCATGGTCGGAAATGAGAGAAAGCTGTTCGGGAAATGCAAAAATGGCAGGAAAAGGAAGGGGACTAACAAAATAGCCGTTTTCCCTGGCAACCCTTTTGAAACTTTAACAGTCTGTAGCAGCCAATTTAGTAGCGTCGAAGATACACGCGGAAAGTAGACTCAAATGAGCGCGTTACCTCTTTCAAACACTAAGTATCTTATGATAATTCCAACCCGTAAATCTGCTGTGAAGGTAATTCAGTGATATCTTCAAGAAGAAAAAGGAGGAATCCTTCTTGATTCCTTCAAGTTGCTCACCATTACTCGCGTGTCGGTTCGAGAATCATCTTTGATTCTGTGCGACCCTCAGCCGTGTGATAATTTAAGCGTCAAATTATCGAGCGGCCTTTCCCTTCGACGAACAGAACCGCATCGCTGAGCGGAAATCAATGGTCTGGACCCACCTTGACTCAGCTTCCGCCGCTGGCCAATGATGGAGGTTATCACTAATGGATGTTACAAACTAGCCACAAACACGGACACGATCCAGAGCAAGTGGGAGCGTACCCACTTCGATGTTAAATTTGAAAAGCAACCCAGATTGCAATCTACTCTCGAGAAGTCATCAGGAACGCCATATTTGACGGTTCATGATTAATTGACGAGGCCAAAGGGGTCGGCTCATGATTAATCGCAGTGCAAAATGATAAACACCACAGTGCCCATATACCAGTGTGAAGTCACATCATTAAAAGGAAACTTGTCGTTTTCATATAATTCATATGAACTCACATATGAGCCTAAGTCTTTGAGATGGTAAATTTAATAGTTTGAAAATTCATGAAATTAATACAATTTCATTTAAAATAGAAATATTTGACAGATAACTGATGAAACATTAAATTAAATTGATGACATACTGAATGGACAATTGATGAAAAACTGGTTAAGGCTTGCATCCAGTTTTCATTTTTTGCATGGATAAACAATTTTCTCGTTATGTTGCATCATAACCAATCCGAAACAAAATATTCAAAGCATTTTATGCAGTGCTTAAAACAATATTATAATTCTTAATCTATCATGAAACGTAAAAATGACTATTCTACTTTATAACAGATCACAATAAGATGCAATTTAGTCTGATATAACTCAAGAGTTGTGCAAATAGGTACATGAATCTAATAAAAGTCTGCTGTCATCCCAATGTAAGACGTAACAATGTTAAGATGCACTATATGATTGCCAGTATGTGTATGACAAAGACAAATACGCATGGAAAAATACAGTCTTTTGTGTTACTCCTACACCCCTTAAAATATAAAGCTTGAAATTTCCTGTGGATCGATGAGGTTTACTCTTCAAATAATGCCCCTTTCAGCATCACCACGATAATCGGAATCTCTCAAATGTTTCCCATTTAGGCCCTAAATTTCCAGAACTTGAGAGATTAATAAGAATAAAGACTTTAAATAAGAAATAATGACCATCTATCCGAATTAATGGAGAAAAACCGCGGACCAAAACAGCAAACATAGGAGACACGGAGGAACTCACTATCAAGCCTACATTGATTAAAAAGACCTCATATAGGCTCCAGTCATGTATCATTCACATACCTACATGGAAATAATCCTAAGCTGAGAGTCCATCAGTGTTCACCTTTCGAAATATTCATCGCCGTCATAGTAAAACAATTCAGGATTGTTATTGTTTGTCCATTCTACTCTGTTTCCTGTCAACCATCCACATTTCCATCTATTTTCAACTTCTTTCAATTGATTGTGCTAATTCATCTCTGGCTTTTCTCCGTATAATTTCCCTTCCATGGCTGTCTCTGTTAATGTCGTTAAAAAATTCTAAATAAAACTCGTGTACCCCAGAATGTGACCAATTATTGGTTTTTATTCCTTACTCCCTTCGTCTTCCAACGGTACCAGTCTTCGCCTATCTACGAAAGACTTCTTCTTCATCGAGCGAGCCCATTTGATGTTCGTCAATATTTTGTAGCAACCACATGTCCATATTTTATATCTTCTCTTTGCCAATGTCTTCCACGATTCTCGCCCCTAGCGAATAGTAATTCAACAGCATGATGGCTTTTGACGCAATTAATGTCTTTACAACGTGTCCAAAGTAATAGCAAGGTAGTATATTTGGTTCAAACCAAGGGCCTTCTAGAATTAGTAATCCAACCGATGGCAACTGAGCATGTGTCTTGCAAAATATTTTACAGGCAGGGAGCAGATTGTCCTAAATGGGGGTGGGGGCCAAACTCCTTTTAATGATCAGCTAGCGGATCAGAGAGCGGATTCGTTCTTGTCACTTGCTCTCAGTCTTGGCATAAATGCGGTTTTTCGCTTCCATTGCTTCATACCGTCATTGAACGGAACATGTATTCGAGAGAAGAGTGCATAAACAATGCGGGACCGATTGACACATAATTCACCGGTAACGGGAATAAATATAACGGAACAAACGCCATGAGTCACGATATAAATGCAACTGAGCCTGTCCTCGTCCTAAGAATTTACCTAAATGGATACACGGAACTGAAAAGCAAGAAATCAAAAGCACATTCAGCATAATAAGCTACACGAAAAATGTTAACACTTACACGCCACAATATTTCATGGTTGACCCGAATGGGTTATCACTTAAATTTAATTATGTTTAACGTCGTCGAATATCAGGTTGGCCTTTAAACGTCCCATAAATGCCTCGAATCCTTAGCATATGTATCAATTGATGCCAACCGGACTTAGAAAGTAAACAGTACTTAGAGGTTAACATTCAATTTTATTTAACAGCGATGTTGTGAAATATTCCCGTGACTCTTTTCCGTAAGAGGAAAATATTAAATGAAATTTTTCAACTTTTCTTTTAAATCTATTGGTTTTTCCTAAGAATTTACCAAAAAACGCAACATGACACATGTGATTTTCTTCACTGGTGAGTCCTATCTCGATACTTATGGTTTACAGGGAATTATGGCACCAATTTCTTCCAAGGAAAAAGTTCGGTTATTTCTGTATGAAGTCAATATTCAAACCCGTATCTTTGAGTATGCGAGTACCGACCTCATCATTCTCAGATGCCATGCGTGCACTTCAGATATTAAAATACTTCTGTTATCTTCTTAATACTATAGTTTAAAGTGATTCAGGAGAGAGTTCAAAAACTTTAAACTTAGACAGCTAGTAGGTATGCACTCTTTACTTCTTTGCTTTTACATTAACATCCAAGTAAAAATGATGCGGTCAATGAGCCGTGCGGTTTAGAACCGCAAATGTTTGCTCCTGTCTCATAGCCTAAAAGGTAGAGATAATTTTCAGGTCAATTGCCTTCTTTCAGAACCCATATGCATTGAATTGGCTCATTTCTGGGCTGTTCGTGACCACTAAGAGCGTCCAAAAGACTGAAACCAACCTCATGTTGTCACATTCATTCAACTAACTGTTTGAGAAGGAGTCGCTTTCATTGCGGCGTTCCAAATGGAAAGTCAAATATGTGGTCACATGACCACTATCAACACGACTATCTAATGAATTCCTACGGTAAATAAGTTACAATGCAATAATTTGCATAAGAGTATCATTTATTTTCATTTAAAAAAATTAATGTCAGAAGGATAGAAGTATTTATTGAGCATGCTGCGGAAATATAAATTTAAGTTAAGAAGAATCTGTGTAAAAACCAATATTCGGGTTTATTTATGTGGTTTTAATGTACAATACGTACAATAACGCTTTTAAGGAATACTATCTCTTCTTTTGAAAACATCACCTCCTAATCGTGTAAATTATTCAATATAAATTGCAAATATAAAAAATAACCACCAAATAACTCTTGTTTAACGTTCAGATGATATTCGATTATCCATTCTATCTTTTAAAAGTTTTCATTTTAAAATGTGTTAAAAACTGATTTATAACAATATAGGAAAGCGGCGAATATTACTTACAGTTAAATTTGACAACCTCCTAAGCCTGCAAAATGTCTGCAGGATAGTCCTTACGTCTCATACGTCCTCCAATTTGGCAGCGCCAAAAAGCAGTACCTATTGAAGATAATGAAAAAATAAAATTTAGGAAAAGGTCTTAAGAAGGTAGCTCTCCTGTCTAAATTTAAAAATAATGATCAACAATAAAAGTTACAATCCAAGACCTTTTTGTCTTTTCCTAAAAAAATGCTACTTGCGCGTTCGCCTATTTCTCTACAAGTCTACACCTGAAAGGTAAAGTTATAAAACAAAAAATATATTATTTATTCAAATACAGTATTTATTTAATAATATTTAAATACTTATTATAGATACAGTATTTACTCATATATTAAAGTTATTTAATTGCGAATTTTGAAGTGACAGTTTTGTTGAAATGGATTAGAAACGACAACTAGAAAACAACAGGCACTTTAACTTAAACAAGAAAGCGGATTTGGAGCACGTGAAGTCAAGTCGAACATCGAATCTGATATAATTATTTGATTAATTGGTTCTACGGATTTTTTGCGTATGCTTCTTTAGAGGATTTAAAAAGGCAGACAACTGACCGTCCATGATTCCAATTCACATCGTTAAAGAAATCCTTGAATCATTCTGTTCAACAGAATACTACTCTAATTTTTTCACTATGCCCGACCAGCAGAATTAGATGGTTTAGAACTTGGTTTGTTTCCCCATTCTGGTAAGAAAATAGCATAATAGATATCTTTGCAATCTTTTACTGTAATACTATCAATAATTGCATGTGTGCCAATGTATTTTTAAAAATAGCTCTGGAAGAATTTTCATGAAACTTTCTTTAGGTTTCATTTTTTGGTGAGTTCATTTAGCCAGGTCTCATCTTTTGGAAAAATCATTTAAGGGGTGATATCCGGGGACGAAGTTTTAAAATTCAAATTTTCATACTTCATCTTTAATTTTTTTCTTTTATAGGGAATTTAAAAAATAATATAAATTAAAGAGGAGTGTCTCTACTCATAATTTTTTGGTCCATTGCGAATTTGATCAAACGGGATGAATCTACCATTTTCTGGTGTGAGAAAACGGTGTAGCTCGGCCTCGACTTGAGGAAACTTATCAAACGGGGTGAGGGAGTGTTAAAATTCACTAAAATAACAGCGATATTTTTATTAAATTGATAAATAGAGATATATCATTTTTCGACTACTGATGGTGACTGAGTTTTGTTTTATAATCAGAAAGGTATAAAATGTTGCTTCAAAGCTAATAAAAGTAAAGGGTATTCTAAGGTATTCAAAGTAAAAGGTTCATAGCTATGTAAATTAAATGAAATTATGTATAATAATACATAGTTTGTTTAAACTCTATTACGATTCTAGCTAATTTTGACTCACACTATTCATGAATAAACATATAAAAACATAATGGAAAGAAAATTTAGCACTCAGCATCTTGTACAGTCTCTTCTAAGCCTATTAACCGAACAAAGCTTAATAAAGAAGTAACTCTCTGTGTCTCTATATACTCCCATTCCGGATACTTATGTAGCTCTGTGGCGCGTGTTGTTTCATTGTAGTTTTTCACGAACCGAAACACATTTCTTTGTATTTTGTACAATTCTAGAATAAATGTTTCCTGGGATGAATCCCCAATGCTTGCAGCAAATTCGCAGCATAACACAAACTTCAGGTTTCCTGAAAAGTCGATGACAATAAAAACTTCGCCGGCTTATCATCTCGGGTTCAGTGCTTGCCTTTTAAACAAAATTATGCTTGGTAAACTTCGGAATTCCCACCGCAAACACTTCATTGGAATTCTCTGCGGACTTGTGAATACTCTCAAAACAATTTCCATCTGTGTTTAACCATTTTTAATATGTCATTGCATCAATAAAATTGGAATCAAAAAGCGAATCCATCCTCTATCAGTTTATGTCCTCCTAGGGAAGCAGCCCTTATTGCACAAATGACGCTGAGTTGTAGGTGATCCGTGGAGATTAAATTAAAGTATGCCCTTAGGGTTTTGGTCATGTTGGAGAGGAAATCACCGCTTTCATTTATTTTCCCGTCTCGCTCCGATAAATAAGTATGAAATGATGATTTACGAAGAGACATAGATATGAGTTCCTGGTTCACCATAAAATAGGTGGATGTTAACTCCACGAACTTGGAAATTACAACCTATAAATGTTATACATAAATTTGCTTTCGAATATCTCAATACAGATTTTTTTATTCCGAACACTTTTCCTCTTTCGAGGTCTGCCAATCCTTACATCCTGCCATTTCGCTGATTGTAAAGATGGCCTTTTATTTCCTCTGGCGCATTAACGAGGACGGAGATTTGTGGAGAAGATAGCCGTTTTATCTATAAATTAATGCTTGATTGCATCATTATTCATTAATTTCGTCAATTTTCTTTTTTTTTGTATCCTCGATCTTTTTTTGTTTTTCAAATATGGGGAAGGTGGAAATTACGCGTGAAAATTACTGAATGGGCGGATAAAGTTGGTGATATTTTTTAATATCTACAGTAGTTCCTCCGAAAGATATTATTCTTCGGCCATTAAAAACGATTCCGGATTGCCTTCGGCCTATTCTTAAAATTTTCATCAGGATTGTGCCATAAACATACTTTTTACGTCTTACCTTCCAAGGGATGACCACTTATTATTTAGGAGCCATAAGGCGAACTCATAAGGTTGCAGAGGATACGGACGGATATTTTGAAAGCAGAAGGATTTTCAAATTTCCAGTCGTCGTCTAAGCGTAGTGAAGTGATATTTTGAAGGGAAAACTCCGCTTGTTAATCAAGACATATGGGAATGCATAGGTACGCAAGGAAGGCGGGTGGAGTTAACCGCCTTCGCAGACGAGAATCAAGTCGCGCTGAGCGCTCGACGCTCGGGAGCTCATTCATTTAAGATCACCACGCGGCATAATAATCACGACGCAGGAGCAGCATCCACGGCCCCAGCCATCCAACCCCTCCGTCTTCGTACCATTCAATTCACCCCGCGTGCTCCCTCTCTCTCTCACACACACACAACCACCACATCACTCACAGCAATCACACCAAAACACTTAAAAACTCCATCCTCCCCTTCTCCTCCCCACCCAACTCGCAGTCTCACCGTGACACCGACTACACGCCCACAAACCATGCCCTTCACTTCAAAGCCTCCCTGCTCCTTTCATGATGGTGTTGGAGGAATCTTATCTCTTCAAATAATGCATGTCTCACGAGAAATAAGTGAAAACAAAGTCCATATCGTTCAAATTCTGGTTTAATTCTCTCCCCACCGCGTTAACTCAAATTTTCATAACCGGGTCGGGTAATTTATTAATGCAATTGCACGGACAGTTACGGTCTGCAATAATATGGCATTAAATTACCGTATAAAGGGTCCAATGACGTGATCAAATTACGTTACATTACTAGTTTCATTTTGATTGACTAACGTAGAGACTATCATCCCCGTTCCTTTCCTCGTATGAATCATAATGCACCATTAGGTTTTAGTCAATTCTTCCAAGAAGGGAAAAATCTAAAACTGAATGCAAAATTTCCAGCCCGAAGATAATAATCGTAGGTCTCCGTTTAAATCCCTTAATGGCAGCACCCTATAGGTTAAGGGAAGGAGAGAATCCGCACGGGTCCAAACAGGATGAAAGAATAAAATCCATGCAGTGGGTAAAGGCTGTAGTTCATTACTGGTAATTTTTACTGGTAGCAAAATCGATATTTTGACACGAAGAAATTTTTAAGTAAATTTTCCAGGCACTATTGTCGGTGGAAACTAATGAAATTAAAAATGAGTGGAATTTTCTAAGCGCTTTCGGCATAGTCAACCAAAAATTATCCTTGTTAAATATTTTTCGAATAATTATCGTCAAAGTATGTAATATAACAGCAGTTCCATTCTGATTGTTGTAAAGGATAAAATACGGTCTGAAATAATTTTCACATCTCAACATTCTTAAATTATCAAAACGAGTTAATACGGAAAAGATGATGAATCGTTAAATTTTCCCGCTTTCGTAATCACACGTGTTTATCATTTATCCCTACCATGGCAGGAAAGCAGAGCAATGAAACATTAGGCACGAAAGTCTCTATTGTGCAAGGTTAAGACCCGACTTAAACACGAGCCACATTCCATATTTATGGGACCACGACGACATTTTCCGACCTTTATTCGGGAATTAAAAAAAAGACACTCGAGAGGGATTAGTAAACACTTCAACCGTGATATACGTTTTCTGTCTCCAGATATTGCCCTCCGAGAGATTGGTGGACGATTCCTCGGTCAAATTCAAAAAGGAACCCACTCTCGTGTCCCCAGTGACAAAACCCTCGAGTAATGGCGGGAAGGGGGGGGGAGTGTTGGGAGGAGCGTAGTAGCACTTTCCCTGCTAATAAATCCATTTCTAGCGCGTATTATTCCACCCTCTCCTCTCTACCTCCACCCGCTCCACATCGTGTCATTCATTTTACCCATCCCTCCCCCTCTCTCCGCGTTTTCGTTAATTTCCTCATTCGCCGAGGGAGTAAGCACGCCTTCCTTGCTCTCCGTCCCTTTCCTTCGCTCATGTTTTCCCATCCCTCTTTTCCTCCACATCTTCTACTTCTCCTCCCCCTTGGACCAAGGAAGTCCTCCCAAAATTCCCCCGCAATACCATTCATTC
>LYUA01001185.1:218082-234341 GCA_002093875.1 Calopteryx splendens | reverse complement strand
CCACCCACCGAGAGGACACGCGCGCGGACGCTAGGTCACGCACGCGGCGCGCCCCGCCCTCCTCTTGCAAGGGTCACCCGAAGGGGAAACGAGGGAGCCACACCATTCATGGCTTCTTCCCCTCCGGGAACGCCCCGCTTGCTTCGGAGCCACAAGGAGGGTGCATCACGCCACACGCTCTGTTTCTACCTTATTTTGCCCACGTTACGGCAGTATCTGATGGCCCCCCGAAAATGTTCAAATTGCAATTGTAAAATGTTCAATCAACAGTTGGCTGATGGCTATGAAATTGAGATGTTACATCTTAATTTTATTAGCCTGTGCACAATTAAAATATTTGGAGTTAAATAGAATAATTGATCCTTGGAATGAAAATAAAGTAAATTTTAAGATATGAGAATAGCAAAAATGATTGCGTGGTCCATCTTATCCGCAAAGGGCTATATTCCATGTGACGCTATTATCAATTTCTTTTTAGTTTCAATGGCTACATTTGGATGTTGGCAACATTTTTCTCGTATTGGAGGAAATTCTTACTTGGGCTAGTCTGCATTTTATACCTATCTGTTACAATTCTACCGTCCTCTGTGATTTTGCTTCCCAAATATGTAAATATCTTTGTTTGCTTCAGTCATTATTTCCATCATTTACAATATTTATATTTTAGTGCTGTTTGCCACACTACTTTAATACTGTCTTCTTTTTATTTATATTTAGGTGTAATTCTTCTCTTAATATTCTGCTCAGTCCTACTAAAGATCTTTCCAAGTCGTCTTCTCTACCTGCTAAAACAGCAATATCATCAGCGAATCTTAGCGTTAGGATATATTGTCCATTAATTTTTACTACATTCATCTTTTGCACTCCTCAACTCCTTTTCTTTATGCATATTAAATAACAATGGAGATAAACTGAAGCCCCATCTAACTCCCTTCTCTATCTTAGCTATCTTTTCATTACTGTCTTTCAATCTTAAAATGTCGGTTTGGTTTTTATACGAACAAGCAGTAAATCAAATTTCTACCCTGATAATACAGTTTTATTTCCCTGAATATTTTAAACAACTTTCCCCAATTTACATTGTCAAATGCTTTTTCTAAGTCTATAAAGGCAATCAATAGTGGCTGGATAAATTGGGTGGATTACTTTATAATATGTATGAGTCCTATGATAGCCTCTCTTGTTTGTCCCCATGCCACGTCTAAATCCAAAATGGTGTGCACTTAAATTTCGCTCAATTTTAGAAGCTCTATTACATGTAATTTTAGTGAGGATTTTAGATGCATTAATAGCAAACTTAAACTTCTATGCTCCTCACATTTATCTGAGTTTAATTTCTTAGGTATTGCTATCATTAAGCCTTTTTTGAAAATCTTTGGCTATATATCCAGTGTCATAGATTTCTCTTATTACACTGCACAAAAATCTTTTCCCATCTCTTCCAGCTACTTGTAGCATTTCTAGCAACCAGTAGTTTTATCAGGCTCTCCTGCCTTTCCTGGCTTCAAGTTCTTCAAAGCTATATCAACTTCTTCTCTAGTTACGTAATGTCCTGTTTCGTCCTCACGCAGCTCCCCATGCCCTCCACCGCACCATCCCTGACTACTGCACTGTAATACAAGCCTTCTACATAGGTATTATATCCATCTCTCAGCTAGGTATTTCATTTATTTCAATTAGCTATTGGCCGTCACTGCTTCTTAAACCATTTCCCCGTACTTTTCTTTCTCCAAATTGTGTCGCACAGTTCACACAGTTGCTATGCTACCTATACTCAATAAATCTATAAATCAACATTTTTCATCATTCAAGCACTGATTGTAGTTTTAATGTGTTCACTGTTAATAGTGAAATTTTCATGGCGGTATAGGTGACAGTTTCTGTTTTATGATCGTCTAAAGTCGATGAAAATAGGATTTCTGCATTTCTTCGGAAACTTTTCGTGGTTTTATCTTGCAAATAGGTAATAAAGATAAGATTAAGTTTTTGATTTTGTGCAATGCGTTTGCATATTTCAAGCTTCCAGCATATATACCTATTAAATTTCCTTCTACGACAGTTGTGGCCGGATAAACACACTTGCAAAGCCTTCTGGCCTATAATTTTGAACTCGACAGCAGCCATGACAACAATTAGGGGTCGCGGTTACGTATTAACACAATAGTGTCCACGCCCCAGGATGGGGGCGAGCACACGACGGTCATGTTGGCCAACGGGCACGCTTAGAATGACCGCCTTGGCGAGTGGACTGGTGACAGAGGGCATAATTAGCACACTGACCTGTCCACTTGCTCACACAGGTGGCATACCTGAGGATACGGTTATGCTATGGAAGCGTCGCGACATGTTTCCTTCACTTTTTTCAGGAGCACTCATTGAGAAATGACCCTAAGAAGTAAAGAGCGAATTATACCTACGTTATTAAATTCCTGGAAACTTCAAGTGGGTATCAGTGGTGAAGCAGTGGTTTTTCATCTTATGAAAGTCAGCTTTACAACATGCGCCATATTGAACTGACCACTGTCATAATTTACATTGCAAGACAAAACAACTTTATTTTTCCACTGGAAAGTTTGTGGAAAAATGAAGTTGTTTTGTCTTGCAATGTTGAATTGTATCCCCCAAGTAACGCCCGATACCATCAATTATATGTCGTGATTTACGCCACACCGGTCAATAGAATGGCTATTTTTTCCGACTTACTGAAGCAAATTGTCTAGGTACATATTGTTTACTGCATCATGACGGCAGCTACAGTTCTACGAGAACAAAACAGTTATCCTGAATGAAGTTCAACGGCGTAGCAAGGCTTACATTATTACGTTATATCGCCCCACGAAACAAGTTTGGACGCCCGAGGAATCTCTGATTTGGGGGATGACGTGCATTCAACAGGCTCCGCATCCGCGTGCTATCTTGAAATAATCCTCTCATCGCTCGAAATCTAATTAGCCCATCAGATGGAAAGTAAAGTAAACGTACTGATATTAAGCGGGAATGGCGGATGAGTTTCTGAAAATATGATTCCAGCCTAGCACGTCCAAAACACAATTAATTGGCGGACCTCGTGCAACACACACCCGCGGTCACTGCGGACGAGGAAACCCTTTTGCTCTCCTCCGTCTCCAATTATCCCCTTCCTTTGAACCCGCCCCCCCCGCTCCGCTCGATTCCCATCGCCGCGTCTCTAATGCCCTCGACAAATGTCGCTGTCACCGCGTTCACACGCCCCCCACGCTTTTACGGCGGACACTGCCCTCCCCCGCCACCTACCCCTTTCCCACCCCTACCCCCCTCCAACATGTTCAATCTTGCATCTCACTCTCTCTCTCCTTTCTCCCCATCATCTCTATATTATTGTTTTCGCACCTTTCACCATCGCGTTCATGCCCTCTCCTTTCTCTCTACTCAAGCGCGCACTCATTGAAATCACTAAGGCGTGTCCTTGAACCACACTTCATTGCTAACCTATCATGATTAAGTGATAATTATTATTTTCACGGAAAGGGTAAAAGGGATCTTCACACTCCAAAAACCTTTATTTGTAGGCCAAGAGATAATTTTTCAAACTTATTAACAAATGTAATGGTTTTATGTTGATGATGAATTTATTACTAAAATTACCTATCAGAAAAGGTGGATATAATTTTAAAGCTGACAATGTATTTGAGCAATAACCCAGAATATTTCTTTTGATGCACACTTGAAAAACAATTGAATACTTTGAAAAGAAAAAAAGGTTTGCTTGAAATATTGAACGTTAATTCTCATCGGCTAAGGTCAGCACAAGGTTTGACCGGAGACCAGGGCGAGACCCTTGTTCATCTGTACTTTCACAGTGGCATTGAATATCGTAGCACCTGGTTCAACTCTTACATACATTATTTCTTTGAGTAGCACTTATTGGATTTCGTTTCGATACCATTTTAAATTTTCTACTACAAAAATAATGTTAGAATAATATAATTGGATTTTAAAGAATAATTGTAAAATACGTTCTTGAATTTATGTTACAGGCGTTTCAGCGTTCACTTCCTTTTGCATACAAATTATGAAAGATTAGAATGAAGAAAATCCACCGATCCTGAAAGTTCTATTCATATCAATTTGTAGATCAAGCCTTACAGGTCTGACCTTTCTCCCAGGGCACCGTCGGAACCGAAAACAGAGCTCATTCATTTTTACGGCTTTAGAATGCCTTCCACCCATTTATTTAACAATTCCAGCTCCCATTCCTCCCGTCCTTCCCTCCGACTGCGGACCCCGTGAATGGCAATTCCCTCCCCACGCCCCATGACCCACCTTTTCCCTCTCACCTCCAATTGAACCCGACAGCCCTCCTCGCCTCACAACCTCTCGCCGCCCCCGCTCTCTGAGCGAGCACCCCCCCGCGCTCCCTCGAACCCACCCCCATAATTGAATTCCCTCCCGGCGCCGACTCCCACGCGCCCGCCGCCACCCGCCGAGTCAGATAAGGAGAATTGGCCGACCAGCGCCTCCCACCCACACCCCCGCGGGTGTGTGACTGCGAGCGTGTGAGGGTGGGTGCAGGGGGGGGGGGCGCGCTATGGCATGGCGGTAGAGTCGAGCGTGTGCTACTACACTAATGTGGCCGACTGCCCCCAGTGCGCGAGGGAATTTGTGCCCAGCGAGCGAGACTGCCCAGCGAGGGGGAGAGACGACGACTCGCGGTGCCCAAATCCTCCGCTCTCCCCACACCCACGCAACAGCATAACGGTCCTAAACAACCCCTCCCATTACGTGCCCTTCCATCCACAGTCGCTCTCCCTCCTTCCGAATCTCAGAATACCCGCCTGCCCTCTGCCTCGCCTTCATTTTCTTGCGGTGGGGGCGAAATCACGCACGGAGACGGGCGGCGTGCGTGTTCGGGGACGATTACAGGCTTTGATTACGCTTTTACAATGGAGTGGAGATGCGATTTCGCCTCCCAAGCCGTTTCCATCGCAAAACGCTTCTTTTAATTGCGATTACGCGGCGCTTTCAAGGAGACGTCCCGCTTAATTGAAACGGAAATGACGAAGAGGAGGCTGTTCGCCCGTTTCACGGACGTTTAATTTCCACGGCTTAGCTCAGGAATCCGCAACTCGCGAATATTTGATAAATTTTAGTCCCCACCGCTTAATTTTCCAAAAGGT
Source organism: Calopteryx splendens (assembly GCA_002093875.1). Taxonomy (NCBI): domain Eukaryota; kingdom Metazoa; phylum Arthropoda; class Insecta; order Odonata; family Calopterygidae; genus Calopteryx; species Calopteryx splendens. The sequence goes on along the minus strand of LYUA01001185.1, from coordinate 229,185 downwards.
AGCAAAACGAAACCAGCAACACAATATGACGCACGTTGGTCAAACTTTAACACATATCGCTTTAACCTTTAGAGCTAACCGCCCTAGTCTCCCTTTCACTAGGCTACTTTAGGAATCCTTCACCGAATATTTTTGAAGAATATCGTACACAATAACAGTGTTCCAATATGAGATCAAACTTTATTAACCGTTTGATAATAACCAGTAAAATTTTTAAATCAAAATTTTGTACTAAGGAAGTGCGGCTATAAATTTCACAGCTTACTGTTGTTTTAGATGAATCTCTAAATACAGCTTAACACTATCTAAAATGTAAAAATAACCTGGATATTTTTGCTAAATGTAAATTCCAAGATTTTTATAATACCACACATATAAGATTACATTATATAATACGGAATACCATTTTTGAAAGGTAAATTAACTTCAGAACTTATGTTTCATGCGATATATCGTATAAAGCCTTTCTAATGTCGCCTTAGCTTTGACACTTTTAGAGGGATTCCCGGCAACCTAATTTGTGGAGGAAAGGAAAACTGAAAGGGTTGATGAAGAATGGAAGGGTAGGAATGGACGACCGTTCCGCAAGAGGAATATATATGCAAGTAAAATGGCCTTCTTCCGGGTTAACGAAAATTTCGGAATGGCGAGTTGGATTTGGGAGAGGGAGGAGTGGGGGGGGGGGTCAGGTGAGGCGAGGATGGGAAGCAGAGAGGAAGAAAAGGAACCGAGATTAATTCTCGGCTGGCAAAGACGGAAGCGGCATTGAAGAATTCGATGGCAACGTCCACGTAATTAAAACGGCGAATGGCGTGTCTTGGGCACGTTCCGAAAGAATACGTGATATGACGGGGATGGGAATGAAACGTGGACGTGAAGGGAGGTAGGCGTGTGGGGGTGGATGAGTGGGCAGGAGTGAGGGAGAGAAAGAGTGAGGGAAAGGGGAGAAGATTCGATGAAGAAGGAGTGAGAGGAAGAGTGAAGCGTTGGGAAATGATGAAGTGGGATTTAATAAGAAATGCGGGGTTGAAATATAATAGCAAGAGGGAAGAGTAGAACACAGTTTTAATTACCGTGTAACAATTACCTAACTCCTCCGCATTTTTGATTCGGTGCTTCACCTCATTGAAGAATTTCAACTGACAGCAAAATGCGTTCACTGCGATGGAATTTGCTACTCCTCTTCTTAGAATGTACATTACAAGCTTCCTTTCTTTTAGTTCTGACTATTTCAGCCTTTCCATGCTAACACTAATTGCTTCAAGGCAGGTTAATGGAAATTCATTTAAAAAATAGACCTAAAAAATATTTGATTTGATGCATGAACATTCCCTTCTTTTATATTCCTGCTAATTATCACGAGAGATTTACGTTATTTAATGCTTATATCCCATAAATATTCCATGTTTGATTTTAATATAGTTGAAGGAAATTTTAACTGTCACGATTGAATGCGGTTTTGACTGCGAAAATATAGCACCGTACATTTTTTCATTTTGGAACTAACGGCAAAACGATGGATTACTGTAAGTGTTGGATAACATGTAATATTACTGAACTTCGCAAAAAATGTAATAGTTAAAATGATATTATTAACAATAATATGAACAAATATTAAATATCGTTCGTACCAATAAAGAAGCATATAGAATCGGAACCTTAGAAGTAAATTTAAAAATATTCTCATTTTTCCATCTCAAAACACGATTTAATACCGTGCTTATCAAGTCTAACAATAGGTTAGTCGTAAAATTTAATTAAAATTAGCATGTTAGAACTAACCTACGAACGAGTTCCATTTTTTACGAGCTACTATTCATCAAATTCTGGACTTGTGATAAATACTGAATTATATCACGCCAGTTCCATAAAGAAATTTTCAAGAAGTATCCGTACAAATAAATCATTCCGGCGAAGGGATTGTAGCATTTAGTTTGAGAGGGCATGGAGATTTATGCTGATGCCATACGGTTTAATATTTCATAATGAAAAGGAAGAAACAAATACTTTGCGTTTCCACAGAAAATTTTTATTTTCGACTAGTTTCGCTACATTGTAGCATCATCGGGACTAGCCCCGATGATGCTACAGTGTAGCGAAACTAGTCGAAAATAAAAATTTTCTGTGGAAACTCAAAGTATTTGTTACTTCCTTTTCATTATATACAAAGTATCGGCCTCAACTATCTCTCAAGTTTATATCTTATCATGAGCGTTGAACTTCTTTCGGTTCCCCGGTTTTTGTTTTTTTTTGCGTTTCATCTGTCTGAATGAGAATTCCTACTAAAATCTGTTTTCAAAATTCGCATCAACAAACAGGTCTATCTAGGTGGTAGTAACCATCGGAGATAATGTGAGTTTCATCAAGTGATATCGGTTTTGGAAAGTATATTTCAAACAAAAATAAAAAAAGGGAATTTAGGGGCCCAAACGTTTTACAACTTTTGGGCCCCTAAATTCCTTTCCAGTGCTATTTTTTGGAAATTAAAAGCTTAGCATAATGCTTTGCTAAGAACCACATCCCGTTTTTCTCAAATTATGCACTTTACTATCTGAATATACTTAAGTATAGAGTGCAACATTCTAAGATGGGATAATAATCCAAAAGATAGATTAAAAGTGAAATTTATCAGCGCGAGGACAATTAAACACGAGTAAATAAATTAATCCATCCGAATGGGTACATAATTTGGTTCATAAGCTTCATACGCAAGTACATGCAACATTTGATGCATGAAATTAAAATAAATTAACTTAATTGAAGAGGTGCGTTTCAATATTCACGACTGCATGTAACAGACTTCATTTCCAGCAATTTGTAAAAATATTTTTAATCGAGATAAATGAAACCGTGTCAAAAAAATCAAAATTTTACGTTAAATATGGTGGAACATTCCAATCATTAAAAATTAATGTTCTTTGTGGTGTAGCCATAAAAACATCATTTAATATACATTTCGATGCAACGCACTCTTGCAGTCGTTAATTGATTTAATAGTTACTAGATAATGGCACAAGTAGACGAGGCACTTGGAAATTAATTTTTCATTTTTTTTATAAGTTTAAAAAATGCTGAATCAGTTATTTAATATTCTGGTTTATTGACAAAACGCTGAAAGCGTTACGCAGTTACCCTTAGGTTTTTAAAGTGCAGATTAATATAAATTATTTAAAGCGGAATATCAAGAATGGTCCTTTAAATCGTCCCTTGATACCATAATGTAATTTTGTAACTGTTTTACTAAATATATTAATTTTCACAATTAATATACATTAAATACATTTTATAAACTGAGATATTTCCCTAACGCCTAGGCGATAATGTTTTTATAGGTGGTTAAGATAACCAAATATCATTCAGAGAAGGGAAGGCATTGGCTTTATAGGAATAACTTCAAATTTACGAGGAATTTTATTAATTATTTATACAGAATTTATTAACAGCTATAGTTTATTTATAATTGGAATATTAACTATGTACATCTTATCATACAAAACACTACGAGGACTGATGGTATGGTAGAGAGGAAATATATTGATGTACCACTGGTAGTACATGATCACTACTAGATAATGAATAATAAATATAAATAAAATAAAATTAGAGTTTATTATTTTCTGTATAACAGAGATGCAATATTTAGTAATCTTTCCGATATGAGAATTTTGATTTACTAGGAGATTTCCAGTTAGCAAAATTATTATTAAAAGAGCAACAAAACCAAATCATAATATTGATGCAAATCCATACCTTTTCCAGAAGGTATAACTTTATACTGCACTATTTTTTTGTGAAATAATGCTTATGACTCCAGCTGCCTCCATTTACCACAGCAGTGAATGCATATTAGATTAATTCCATTTAAGCATATTATTCAAAATCAAAATGGTTCCTAATTGCTTGAAACCAATTCCTGACTTAGATATAGTGATATCCAAAACTGTTGAAATATCGAGTCCATTGATGTAATAGAAGATTAGAATGCCCGTCAGAAATATGGAATAAACTGTAACTTGAATAAAATAATTCCTTTAGTAGCCCCTATAATGTACGGTTATTTCCATCATTAATAACGAGAAATAAATACAATAGTTTATATTAATCTATACATGGAAATAAATTATGTCTTCTGGAGATTACCTCTGGGTAATATTTTTATAATACCAACATTCCGGCGGAAAACCAGATTACGATTTTCGTAGATTATGCCCCGCAAAAGCAATTTGGTATAAAAAAAACTTTTACAATGGTTTGATTTTAATAGCTACTCTTACTCGAGCAAGATACCTTGATCATAAAGACAACATGATGCAACATCTCCCCTTGGAGTTTATTTGCATCACAGTGGAATAAAAGTTCAACGTTCACCAGTACATTCAAATGCGTCCTCGGCACCCGATTACAAGCTGAAAATGAATAGGCATTTGAGATTTAGGGCACCTGGCAAAGTTAAAGAAAGTGTCACCTAAACAATGCCATATAATTCCTTATTTTCAGTCTGGGACGGAGGACATGCAGAGCCTTGACAGTAGCTTCCATACTCATAGGAGTGCATCAGGGAACGAGCAGGTACATTCCAAACAGGGTTTATTACAGTCTGGCGGCCCTATTGCGCTGGATGTCAGATTAAGCTCCAGCACCAAGCTCAACGGAATAGTGCATTGGAATATGCAGTAGTAAAAATCTTGAACGTGACCTCTTGGGAGAAAAGAAAAAAAAAACAACCCGAAGTGGACGTCAGCGAATTAATGACGTCAGGGGCCCCGAATGCTTCCGAAGAGGCCAAAGTAGCCGCACCATTACCGCGCACACGAGGCGACACTTCCGGCCACTCAGGTTCCTCGTCTTTTTATTTTGCTCACAAATCATCCCGGTAGACATGTCATCGTGGGGACCGAGTGCGTGCCATTAATCAAGCGCACTGTTCCATCGGCGGGGGGGAGGAGGGGGGGATGTGGGTGAGAGATAACCGGACCGGCGCTATGGTTCTGCGGCTCGCCATTCCTCCGCGGGAAAGATTATGGAGTGTCTGCCTCCCTCGAAGGGAGGAGCGAAAGGAGAGAACGGGGTAGACGTATACACCACCCTCATTACACACATCTATACGTTTTCCTACACCTGGAAGGCGTGTGGATGAGTGAACTCCAACTGGCTCCATTCTTCCTGCCACGATGGGCAAAACTGAGGGGCGCCGGGTTTATTATAGGCTGTCTGCTCCTCAATCGTGAGAGATAAAGTTGCCGAAGCTGCTGACATTGGAGACGGGGAGGAATCGTCTCTGTAGCCTTATCAGATGGGGCTGGAACATCGCTTTCCCTTCTGAAACAAATGTCCTTCTTGAGTATCAGATGGTTAAAATCAGATAATGTGACTGGTGGAGACAATATGCACCAGGATATTTGATCAAAAGATAAATTAATTTGATCCACCCACTTTTAAAGTTTTAAATGCATGTAACTTGCATTCGCGATGTTATCTGGTTTACACACTTTTGTAGACGAAAACATATAGAACACGTTATACCATAGGGTAAATATATCCCTTAATCAGTCACGTGCGGTCTGAGAGACCGCTATATTACAAATGCAAAAATACCATGAATCTCATTTCTGGGAAACCTGATATCTTGTGTATCTGCTAATATTAACTAGCATAATGAATAACCCAATTTACTATTCCTGATAGAGAACACACACAATATTTCAGTAAAAGTGATATAAATATCTGTGAGACCTCACGTCACTAATGTCGCAAAACCAGTAGGTATAGTAAAAATCCTTCATATAAATGTATGTGCCATCAGACACCCAATTTTAAGATTCAAATAATTTATTTGCATCTTAATACCTCTTAAGCTATCTTCTGTTGAAGCTTAGTGCAATTATGAAATTATTTTTTTTATTACTATTTCCTTGATGATCCTAAAATAGACATTCCCATCAAGGTGAATTGTATAAAAATCATAATCGTCATAAATAATCATCTCCACTACCTTGTATTTAATTTCTGTATTTTTACTAGTAGTCAAATCTTCGTACTCGGTACTCTTACGTGGTTTATTCATGATGTTCTAAAACTTCATTGTTGTTTTCGTTTTGCTTTATTCCTCCTGTGCGGAATAAAAGGTGCACCATTTGAAATCTAGAATGCCACATGCCTATATGTGCCTTCATTGCCAGCATTGGAACAGTATTTACTTCGCTTTAGTTTCCTTGTCACCGTTATCGAAGGAACATCGAGAAACAGAGAATTGGCGGTATCACATTTCGATTTTGGAAATTACTTCCCAGTAACCGCAAGTATTAGGTATTATTTTTGTCTCATATATTGCATACACAAGGTATTTTAATTTTTTTAAATTTAATACCTAGTTCCCAGTCATATTTGACTGAAAACACGACCAGCTCCAGTAAATGAAAAATTCACCGTTTCCAAGCAGTATTTTGTCCGATTTTTTAATTGGATAACTAAAACTAAGCATCAGGTCATTTATCTTTCAACAATGAAGTAATTTAAAAATATCTTTTCTCCTGAGAACCATACTAAAATTTCATTCCTAAGGAATAAGCTGTCCCATGAAATACTATTCCTTAATACGAAAGTCAACGAAACCGTTTAGGAAACATTGGTGTTTGACACGGCAAACATCATCGAATCCATAGCCCAATCGTTATGTGTGACCCTCCTGGTCCTCCTTATAAACGATGACTAGGGGACTCTGGTTTTGAGGACCAGGTGATGGAGTATTTGGCGGAATAAAATAGTGAAGTGCAAAAGGACAATTGATACGATACTGTTATTGAAAATGATGTCGGTACGGATACAGAAGAAGAGATTTACACAAACTAAGATTTTAATGCAGACGAGGAATGAAGTGGTTGGGTGACAGAAGTTTCTTGGAGGAACAAGATTCTTATCTGGGAAAAACGACTATAAATGGTCATCTGGAGAACCCACAAGAAACGTCCGAACGAATCATTACAACATCGTATCAGGGAATCCAGGTCTGCCGTATTCGATGAAATCTCTGTGAAAGAAGCAGAGCTAGTTGTTTCATGGACACATTATTTATGACGCTATGGTGATTTTGATAATATGGCAACATGTCAAACATTAGGTAATGTGAAATTACAACAAAAGAGAAGGTAAATCAAAGCTTCAAACTTTTGATATTTTAGTAATGACAGCTTTTTTCACCGTTTTTTCAGTATGGCATAGCGACGAGCATTATTGGAAATAAAATAATGAACACATTTTTGGTATAATTGAAACGGATTGAACTGGAAGAGATATTTTTTCCTCGGTCATGTAAGACAACGATAGTCAGTCCTACTTATTTATACCCGCATTGATAGCCCTTAGGACAGGATACAACGATTGATTGATTAACGACAACGGAAAAAATTGATCCAATTTCTCACAATTCTGAATTATTGCAATTCAATATTGCTCACTCCCAACAATTATATTGTTTTGATGGTACATGCGCAAACTACTTGATTAAATGTTAATTTTCTTTTAGGGGTCAATTCCACTTTAAATTGTTTATCCCCAGCAAGCCAGCCAAGTATGGTTTGAAGATGATGTGTTTGACTGATGAAAATAATATTTATTTTTATAATAATTATATATGCGTAGGAAAATATACTGATGGAACCAGGCTGTCAATGAACTACTCAGTCAGTGCTGTGATTATCTGAGCTACTCCTCAGATCCAATACCACCACTGATAAATGGTTAACTTCAATTGAGTTAGTAGAAAGGTTATATTATAAAGGTATAACATATTTCAGTACTATTAAAAGAAACAAGAGGGAAATTCCTATTGAATTAAATTCATATAAAACAAGAGCAATGGAGTCTTCACTATATGGATTTACATCAGTCATCACTCCAGTTTCGTATGTCCCCAAGAGAATCAAGGATATTTGTTTTGTTCCCTCTAGGCACCACTGCAAAGAAACAGATCATGAGACAGATAAACCGGAAATGGAAGAATTGATCAGTGCTACAAAACAACGAAGGGTGGATTAGATACGTTGGACAAAATAGTAGTATTTACTCAAGCGGCCGGAGAAGTAAGAGGTGGGTGATGGCATATATTTAATTTTGGACTTCTCATTTGCAAACTCATATTTTGAATCAATGCTACATAAGAAGTAAGAAATGGACAAGAATGAAATTTATGAAAGATAAAGCTGCGGAGTTAATCATACCAAGCATGCTGAGTAGGATGTCGAAAACCAGAATCCCAACAAATATAAATGGCAGCATTTATCCCATTCTCAATGGCTTTTAGACAAAGACGATGACAGGGAAAAAATCCACAGAAGAGAAAAAAACATCTGCCCAACAAACAAAAATTATCTTTCTTGGGATATAAATGCATGAAACTAGTTGTTTCGAACGCACAAGAAAAATAGTCCATATGACTGACATGGGTTGAAAATTTGTTTTATGTAACCCAATTTTATGAGTTGCTATTTTAACAAATATTGTTGCTATAATAAAGAGATATCAGTATCAATGTTATATATTGTATATCATTTAATTAATCTCTATGTTTTTTTATGTATAATACGTTTATTAAGTAGAAATGAACACTAGTATGTTATTAACGGATATTTGGTGTTTTTCTTACTATTCAATTTCGTCATTTATGCTAAGAAAATTGTCATTGAAATGCTAAAAAGTGGTAAATTACAATGTAATGGGTTTACAAAGAAAATTGTATAAAAATATTTTTCATAAAATATTAACCATAAGAGAATGGTGGTATTCTCAACCTCATGTTACCGAATACGTTGCAAAGATTTCACGTCACCAATTAAGGGATGCACGCACACACGCATACATATATTTAATCTATGGTTTCACTCGCAAAAAATTACTCCAAACTTTGGTGTTACTCAATCAGCGCATTGGAATGGGGCGGAAATAATTTTAAATTTGAAGTAAAGTAAAAGAATACAAATATTAAAAAAAATACCTCTGGTGAGCTATAATAATAAATTTGAATTTGAGTGAAAAGTTAAACAAGAGAAATAAGAGCTATTTTGTTTTGTACAGTGACAACTCAGGCAAAGGCTCATTTAGTCAGCTGACGCAAAAAGGTGTAATTATGCCTATATTTAGGACCATTCAGTACCTACTTTTAAAAAATAGGTACATACTGTTGAAAAATATATTTTGATTATTGCTATGCAGGTAAAGGGTGTTGAAAAATTCCGTGAATGGAGCATAAAAATAGCTGAAAATTTCCTCTTAAAAGTCCACAAGCACAAGGAGAATCGATCACTATGAGCCTGTATAGAAAGAATACATTGTAGCATCGCGTTTGAATGAATAAATATGAATCTTACCATTTTAATGAACGCGAAATTAGTCTCCAAAATTAATTTTATAATGAACGGACATTCTCTTATGGCATTTAGGAGAACCAGAAGTTTGCAAAAAAAACGCTCTCGTCGCTTGCTCTGTAGTTGATTTTTGACCACCAGCGCAATTAAATTTCATACGCATAATATCCCCAATACGCCAAATAACGATATGATTAACATTAAATCTGTTGTTTAGGCATTACTGGTACTAATATACATAATTTTATATAATACATACTTATCTCACTTGATACATGTCCCTTATCTAATTCCGTAAAATGTTACCTTAAAACTTTAATGATAAAGTCTACATATCTTCTTCCAAATTATTTTGGTTAACATTATCGCTAACCAATTTCTACTTAAGAGTAGATATAATTTTCCTTTTAAGAAGCGAATAAAAATATACGTTAATGGTCACACATTTAGGTCACACATGGGTTTCTAGCAGTTAAAGAAAGTTTAGTTTGGCATTAAGCAATTAAAAGTTGCCATCGAACTACTCACAGTTTGAATTTGAATGGAAGAACCGTTTGCGCAAACCTAAAATGCTAGAATCACTCGCATTCGTATTCCAGCCATCACGCTTTCCTCTCTTCCCCGGACGAATGTTGACTATTACTATGACGATGGTCGTCCAGGAAAAAAGTAAACGGAAACTTGCGCTCCGTCCCCACCCTGCCCCGTCCGTCCACCCGTCTCCTCTCCACCTCCATCATCACATACACGCCAGTGACTGCCACAGTGCCCAGAAACTTCGCCTTTGAACTTAATCACTTCTCGCGGACCCCGCTCTCACAAAAATAACTGGAAACTTCAGTTGGGCCGCCCTGGAGCCAATGTCTACCACTCGCTCCAATGGCTGTCAGTCTCGTTTTATAATTCCCATCTCTGCTCTTAAAGCCTGAGAAGCCTTTTATGCGCCTTTTCGAGACCGGAATACGAATAGCTTTTCCAGGAGTTCTCCCTAATTTGCATCGCAATGCGCCTGCAGCGGAGAGGCCTCCATTGGTGAACGCAGGAAGCAATCTGTTGTTCTATTAACTGAAAACTTTTTAGTAGCTTGCGGCACTGAGGTGCATAGTTATTTTGAGGAACCAAAATTATAGTTCTTGATAATGGTCAAAGGAAAACGCAAAATAAAGTTTCGGATTACTTGCGGAATATTAAAAAAAAACTTTTTGCTTGCTGTCATCAGAAAAAGTTGCCAAGGTACGCATACATACTTTTATTAAAACCAGTTTTAATCGCTTTTTTGAACAAAAATGAACCAAAAAAAACATTAGTGTGATTGGTTTTTGAAAGGGACAGCGAGATAAATTTTAAGAATCTATATTTTTCTGCTGTGAAATGACTAGGAATAAACACTTTGTGGCATATGGCAATCAAAAATACGTATCTTTAAAACGTTTTACCACAAGGAACCTGACTTGGAGATAAAGAATGAAATTTACCATTTACATTTCGTGATAACATTGCATAGGACATCATATACCTAAGTCATTACTTTATTCCAAACACCACTTGTATTTAATGATCTATTATCCAGCCATTTAATTACCTTGCTCCAGGTATGGGCTATTTTTCGCAAGATCAAATGACAATAATTAACCCAAATGCCGGTTTGGTGTATTTATAAAATATTTTCATCATTTTTTAGGTGATAGCAGTGAACTCAGCAGTTATGCCACATTGGTTGAATGATTTCTAGCAAAAGAAAAAT